>ML781252.1:248389-260954 GCA_009831015.1 Picea engelmannii | reverse complement strand
AGGGGGGGGGGGGTCCGGAATCGTGGATGCAGTTTTCCGACGGCCACGATCGAGGAGCCCGGATCAACGGCTCTAGCGCAACCCCGACCTTCTCAGTTGCCTTGTCTTTAACCCATGTGGGCCACATTTTCTTCATGACATCTCCCTGTCCACCTTTCCCTTGCCGCCATGTGTCACCATTCACCCCTCTCTCACACTTCTAGATGGCCTTTCCCTCATCTCATCATCCATTTATCACTAGCCACGTATCCTTTTCCCTCCATGTTAGCCTTTTCACTGCATTAAATGTGCCACATCTATTCTCCCGCTATCTTTGCGTATATCCCTAATGGATTATGTCATCCCCCCGCCACCTGTCTCACCTCTCATCGTTCTTTTCTTTGTCCTTGCGATTGGGGCCCCATCATTCCATAGCTATACCTCACTTCCCGCATTGGCCTCCATACCCGTCCTTCAAACCCATCAGTTATTCCAGGTGGCAGTGCGAGAAGTCTTCCATATCCCAAAATGCTGAGTTGGATAGGTCGTTTTCAATCCCAAGAAGCCGTTATTGAAGCGGTTGGTGGTGGTTAGACATCATCTCTGCCATAATGGGAAGTCCTGCATTGAATTAAAGACATGTCGATTCGCCGAATAAACTGTCAGGGGATCGATTGCGTCTGCCATAGGTTGCACGACCATTCAAAGATTGCAACTCCGTGTTGTCAGAAGCCATGCAGACACAAAGCTTTCAATGCTACGTCTCGATTTTGTTGCTATTGTTAGTTTGAGTATATGTAGGCATTTTCGCCATTTTTGTATCTATCGATGGTTGAGCTTAGCTCCCGGTTGTAAATATTTAATGAAGAACTGATACTCTGGTTATGTATGCACTCTTGAGACTTCTTGCCTGATGAATGCCAATCTCTTTTACATCTTTGTTCCACTGTGTTAGAATTGCTCGGAATTGGAGGATCCAGTCGAGCTATATCTGTTATAGGATGATGTTGGTAGGATCACTGTAGCAGTTATAATATGTCTAACCAGTTCTTGTGATTTTTTCAGCGCTGAGTGACTTGGAATTGGAGGATCCAGTCGAGTCCTCCTCAGCTTCTTGAGACCCTAAATCCAAGAGGATCTTTCTCAGTGTTTTTCTTCTGAAAATAGCCATAAGCCCATTGCCCAAAGCTGTTTTCCCATTCTTCTCACCAAGTCTTCCACCTGCTCACCCTTTATCAACCCACTAGCTGAAGTTGGATCAAGACCTCCTTTGTCACCATATGTACCAGACTCAGTCCCTGAGTTACAGTGATATCTCCTCGAGTTTTCCTCCATTCGATCACCCCCTCAAAACAAATCGTGACATTAAAAATGATGGGCGTCGGGCTCTGCTCCTGCAAGCAATCCAGGAGTGACTTCTGACGCCAACATTTCTGGCGCCGTTGCCGGGGACGAAGTTGAATATTTTCCCCGGGATTGAATGAAAAAGATTAACTGATTCTGAAGGTGCATCAGATATCAGAACTTGAAGATTGCTACTGTGCACCTGGCGACTCCATTGTGACGACTCCACTGGGAAGAACCTACGCTATCAACTGTGGCTTCGAGAGGCAGACACACGAGGTCAAATCCACATTTGCCTTTAGCTACACCAGAAACTGATGCGGAAGCAGTGCGTAGAAAGGGAAAGAGAGATGCAAAGCAATTTTCCGCCACTGAAACAGGTAATACACCCTCCCCTTCTGTGAGAACTCCATTTTCAGATTCTCAGTTTCCTAGTCGTCCTTCCTCTGAAGTTTCTCATTTTCTGAATTTCGGGAGTGTTCCTGCTGAGTTTTCTCCTCCTGGTTTGGTACCAGAAAGAGAAAGCCTTGTCACTCCCCCCTCCCTGGAGGTCTTGCCTCATCACAGACCTCGAGCTTCTGAAGATTTCACCACCCCTCCTTCTGTTGCTATTGCTGCACAGAGAGAAGCGTCTGCACACTCAGGTCCCTTGGCTGTCTCTCTGTTTTCTCCGTTGTTTCCTCCAAGAATCTCCGTTCCCACATCTCCCGTTCATACTCCTTCTCATCCGAGTTCTCCTCTACCTAATACCCCTATGGCTGGTGTTAATCCCCCTCCGAACAGAATGGATGCCATAGTTGCTGCCAGAAATTCTCCGGTAAACAACAACTCAAATCTTTGCCATGAAAGCCTGTAGTAGTTTCTGCACCCTTTCAATAGTGGGGATTGGATTTCATCGGGGAGATTCATCCTCCCTCAAGCGGCCAGCACAGATGGATCCTCACTGCGACTGATTATTTCACCAAATGGATAGAGGCTGTCCCCACTAGAAGCATTTCTCACAAAGTAATCATCAGCTTCTTGGGAGACATCATAGCCAGATTTGGTTGCCCAAGCAGAATTGTCACTGACAATGCCTCTCCCTTCAGGTCTGAGCCTTTGATCAAGTTTTGTGAACAATTCGGGATTTCGCTGGTCCACTCCACTCCATACTATCCTCAAGGAAACGGACTGGCAGAGTCCTCCAATAAAATCCTGATCAAGCTTATCAAAAAGCTTTTGGAAGACAATCAGAAGGCTTGGGACTCAAAGCTCAAGTTTGCTCTCTGGGCCGATCGGGTGAAAACCAAGAAGTCCCTGGGTCTCTCACCTTTCCAGCTGGTTTATGGGATAGAAGCCATTTTCCCCACTCAGCTTGCCTTACCTGTGGCAAATTTCCTCCAGGTCCTTGAAGGAGAGCCTAATCATGTACTCAGAAGGATTCGTCAGATGGTGGAAGTGCAGCAGATCAGAGAACAAGTCGTGGACAGAGCCTACCATTGTCAGCAGAAGATCAAGCCGGCTTTTGACAGGAAGAACAAGAAGAAGGAATTTGAGCAGGGTGATCTAGTGCTCAAATGGGATACACCCAGGCAGGAAAAGGGCAAACACAGTAAATTTGATGCCCTCTGGATCGGGCCTTTCAAGATCCTTGAAGTATTTTCAAACAACACTTACAGGTTGCAGGATCTGGAAGGCAATGAAGTTTTTAGTAGCCCAATCAATGGGCATTTCTTGAAAAAATGTTTTCTATGAGCCGCAGTCGGCTCTTTTTGTTTGTTTCGTTTTGTACATATTGTTTCTATGTTCTGTTTTTCGGACTAATAAATGACTCCATAGCCCAACAACAAAGGCACTAAGTCTGCAAAAGAGTTCTTAGAGCATCACAAGGACGACTCTATCCCCCATGGAGCCAAATGTTAACGATATTTCTTGCAAAGGGGTTAAATTGAAAAAGAATGGGTCAAAACCCACTTATCCTAAGTTTTGGGCGCAAGCGCATCTGCATTAAACATGGGTCACTTTTGGATGGCTGGATTTTGCACGCCTAGATCAACAACGCACAACAAATTCTGGACCCCCCTTGCCTTTCGATCTTTAAGCGGGGGGGGGGTCCGGAATCGGGGGTGCACCTCTCCAACGGTCCAGATGAGCGTGCCCGTATCAACAATGATGAAGACCATTCCAGACCCCCCCCGCCTTTCTACCTTTAAG
This sequence comes from Picea engelmannii, assembly GCA_009831015.1. NCBI lineage: Eukaryota > Viridiplantae > Streptophyta > Pinopsida > Pinales > Pinaceae > Picea > Picea engelmannii. Next base: position 257,438 of record ML781252.1, on the reverse strand, counting down.
CGGAGGGGGGGGGTCCGGAATCGTGGATGCAGTTTTTCGACGGCCACGATCGAGGAGCCCAGATCAACGGCTCAAGCGCAGCCCCGACCTTCTCAGCTACCTTGTATTTAACCCATGTGGGCCACATTTTTGTCATGACATCTCCCTGTCCACCTTTCCCTTGCCGCCATGTGTCACCATTCACCCCTCTCTCACACTTCCAGATGGCCTTTCCCTCGTCTCATCATCCATTTATCATTTGCCACGTATCCTTTTCCCTCCATGTCAGCCTTTTCACTGCATTAAACGTGCCACGTCTATTCTCTCGCTGTCTCTATGTATATCCCTAATGGCTTATGTCATGCCCCCGCCACCTCTCTCACCTCTCATCGTTATTTTCTTTGTCCTTGCGATTGGGGCCCCATCATTCCATAGCTATACCTCACTTCCCGCGTTGGCCTCCATACCCGTCCTTCAAACCCATCAGTTATTCTAGGTGGCAGTGCGAGAAGTCTTCCATATCCCAAAATGCTGAGTTGGCCAGGTCGTTTTCAATCCCAAGAAGTAGTTATTGAAGCGGTTGGTGGTGGTTAGACATCGTCTCCGCCATAATGGGAAGTCCTGCATTGAATTAAAGACACGTCGATTCGCCGAATAAACCATTAGGGGATCGATTGCGTCTGCCATAGGTTGCACGACCATTCAAAGATTGCAGCTCCGTGTTGTCAGAAGCCATGCAGACGCAAAGCTTTCAATGCTACGTCTCGATTTTGTTGCTTTTGTTAGTTTGAGTATATGTAGGCGTTTTCGCCATTTTTGTATCTATCGATGGTTGAGCTTAGCTCCCGGTTGTAAATCTTTAATGAAGAACTGACACTCTAGTTATGTATGCACTCTTGAGACTTCTTGCCTGATGAATGCCAGTCTCTTTTACATCTTTGTTCCACTGTGTTAGAATTGCTCGGAATTGGAGGATCCAGTCGAGCTATATCTGTTATAGGATGATGTTGGTAGGATCACTGTAGTAGTTATAATATGTCTAACCAGTTCTTGTGATTTTTTCAGTGCTGAGTGACTTGGAATTGAAGGATCCAGTCGATTCCTCCTCAGCTTCTTGAGACCCTGAATCCAAGAGGATCTTGCTCAATGTCTTTCTTCTACAAATATCCATAAGCCCGTTGCCCAAAGCTGTTTTCCCATTCTTCTCACCAAGTCTTCCACCTGCTCACCCTTTATCAACCCACTGACTGAAGTTGGATCAAGACCTCCTTTGTCACCATATGTACCAGACTCAGTCCCTGAGTTAGAGTGATATCTCCTCGAGTTTTCCTCCATTCGATCACCCCCTCAAAACAAATCGTGACATTAAAACTGATGGGCGTTGGGCTCTGCTCCTGCAAGCAATCCAGGAGTGACTTCTGACGCCAACACTCTCTGATTCAATATTACTGAATGTGTCAGAGGAAGCTATAGCCAAGGATTTATGGGAAAATTTGGGGAAGTTGTATTAGTCTAATTCCCTGGTAAATAAACTATTCCTGAGAAAGAAGTTGTATAACCTGAGGATGAGAGATGGAGACTCGGTGGCAGAGCATTTGAATGCCTTCAATACTGTGGTAAGTCAGTTAGTATCTGTTGAGATTAAAATTTCAGATGAAGATAAATGTATCAGTTTGTTTTTTTCTTTACCAGACTCATGGGTTAGTCTGGTTTTGGCCATAGGTAGTAATACAACTTCCTTAAATTTTGAATAAGTGGTCTCATCCTTGTTGTCGGAGGAGATGATATGAAAGAATATGGAAGGACATAGAGCATACGCATTATTTGCAAGAGGACGTTCCTAGGAAAGAAATAGATCTGATTTTTTAAGTGGGAGATCTAAGTCTAAGGGTAGATCTAAATCTCTTGGAAAGTTTGTAAGAGTATGTTGGAGATGTGGAAAAGAAGGGCACTATAAGAAGTAGTGTAGATCCAAAGTTGAGAAAAAGAAGGGATTTGAAGATTCTTCTTCTACAGAAGAAAAGACCTCCAAGGAAGAAGGAGGGGATGTGTACTTGGCCTCTTCAAGCACACATGTATATCATGAGGCACGGTTGGTTGACTCTGGTGCATCCTTTCATATGACTCCCCACAAGGAGTGGTTCTACGAATATGAAAGGTATGATGGAGGTAATGTTTTCTTAGGTAATGATTCGACAACCAGATTCATAGGAAGAGGAAGAGTCAAGTTGAGGCTCATAGATGGAAGGATTAGAACACTTCTTGGTGTTATGCACATCCCAGGTTTGGTCATAAATTTGATTTCTGTAAGCAAAAGGGACGATGCAAGGGTAAAAACAATATTTGAAAAGGAAACCTGCAGGATGGTTCGAGGAGCAATGGTGTTGCTGAGGGGAGTTCGGTTTGTAACTCTGTGTAAGCTACAAGGAAGTACTATTAGTGATGGGTGTAATAGTTCCATTGTTCCTGATATTGGAGTTTAAGAAGAAAGAACTCCTACAGTCTCTAGAGAAAAGGTTATGCTGTGGCATCAAAGACTGGGGCATATCGGAGAGAAGGGTCTTCGACTACTACATGGTAAAGGTATGGTTGAAGGTATGTCTAACTGATCTCTATATTTTGATTTCTGTGAACATTGTCTATATGGAAAGTAGAATCAGGTAAGATTCCCCTCTGGTGCAATGAGGGCATAAGGAATTTTACAGCTAGTTCACAGTGATGTTTTTGGACCTGTGTTGGTCCCATCATTGGGAAAATCTGTGTACTATGTCTCATTTATAGATGAATTCTTGAGGAAGACTTGGATATATTTCCGCAGGAATAAATCTGAAGTCTTTGACATGTTTAAAGAGTTTAAGGCTCTTGTTGAGAATCAAATAGAGAAAATAATTAAGGTGTCGAAGATAGATAATGGCAGAGAGTTATGCGGAAATGAATTTGAAGAATTCTGTAAGAAGTGTGGTATAGCAAGGTAGAAGACTACTCCATATACACCTCAACATAATGGAGTTGCAAAAAGGATGAACATGACATTGATGGAAAAATCAAGGTGCATGCTCAGTGGTTCTGGGTTAGGGCAAGAATTCTGGGTAGAGACAGTGGTTATTGCATGTTACCTGGTCAACAGATCACCCTCATCAATGTTGGATGACAAGACTCCACAAGAGGTATGGTCCGGTAAGGAACCTTCTCTCACACATCTCAAGGTTTTTGGCTGTGATGCATATGTTCATGTTCCAAAGGAAAACATGAGTAAGATGGATAAGAAGGCTAAAAATTGTATCTTTATTGGATATAAAGATGGTATCAAAGGTTATAAGCTTTGGAACCCAGAAACTAAGAAGGTAGTGTATAGCCGAGATGTGGTATTTAGAGAAATGAAGGATGTTGTTAAACAGGAAGCCCTACCAAGTAAGGAAGAACTAGAGAAGATAGAGTTTTATTTAAAGGATGATGGATCAAACTCTACAGAAGAACATGAATCAGAAGAAGAAGATCCTCATACTCCAGTATTGAGGAGATCGAATCGAGAAAGAAGGCTACCGGAAAGGTATAGTCCATCTGATTTCCGTTCAAATTTTTCTTTGTCTATTATTGATGATGATCCTAGAATTGTCAGGGAGGCAGTGGATTCAGAGGACATAAATCTTTGGAAAAGGGCCATGGACGAAGAAATGACATCTTTGGATAAGAATGAGGCTTGGGATCTAGTGGAGTTTCCAACTGGAAGAAAGCCCATTGGCAACAAATGTGTATTTGAAAAGAAGTTGAATGTAGAAGGAAAAGTGGAGAAATACAAAGCTCAGTTAGTAGCAAAGGGTTATTCCCAGGTTGAGGGAATTGATTTTGGTGAGATTTTTTCTCTTGTTTCCAAGTTAACTTCCATAAGATTTCTGTCTACTGCATTTGATTTTGAAATAGAACAAATGGATGTGAAGACAACATTCCTACATGGGGGTCTGGAAGAATAAGTCTATATGAAGCAACCAAAAGGTTATGCTGTGAAGGGAAAGAAGGAGCTGGTATGCAAGCTGAAAAAGTCTCTGTATGGTTTAAAACAATCACCAAGAATGTGGTATCAAAAATTTGATACTTATATGTCGGGCCTTGGCTTCACAAGAAGCAAAGAAGATCACTGTGTGTATTTTAAATTAATTGGTGATCATTTTATTTATTTGGTCTTATATGTGGATGCCCTGTTGCTGATAGGAAACAACAAGGAGACTATCTAGGATGTGAAAACTCAGTTGTCCTCTAAATTTGACATGAAGGATATCGGTGCTTCAAATTTCATTTTGGGCATGGAAATTAAAAGAGATCGAAAAAGGAGGAAACTCTGGTTAAATCAGAGAAAATATGTCGAGACAATATTGTAGAGGTTTAATATGCAGGAATGTAAACCGGTCAAGGTTCCTATTCCTGTTGGTGTAAATTTATCTGTGGATTAGTGTCCCAAGAAACATGAAGAAGAGGAGGACATGTCTCATGTTCCATATGCGAGTGCAGTTGGAAGTTTTATGTATGCAATGGTCTGTACTAGACTAGACATCAAATATGCTGTGGGAGTTTTGAGTAGGTATATGTCAAAACCAGGGAAGGAGCATTGGACATCAGTAAAAAGGGTTTTCAGGTATTTGTGTGACACTGCTAGCTATGGATTGTGCTATGAAGGAAGACCGGGATTGGACAGAGTGGTGGATATACATGGCTTTGTGGATGTAAACTGGGCTGGAGATTTGGATCGTATGATATCTACAAGCGGGTATGTGTTTAACCTGTTTGGAGGAGTAATAAGTTGGATGAGCAAAAGACAGGATGTAGTGGCACTTTCAACTACATAAGCTAAATACATGGCAGCCACTCATGCAAGCAAGGAAGCAGTATGGTTACAAATATTATGTTCAGGTATTGGGTTGGTACAACAAGCTGTAAGGATAGAATGTGACAGTTAGAGTGCAATTTTTCTGGCAAAGAACCCTGCTTATCATTCAAAGACAAAACACATTGATGTTCAATATCACTTTGTGAGAGACATGATTGAAGAAAATAAAGTATCATTGATGAAGGTGGACACTTTGAATAATGTTGTAGACTCATTAACAAAATTTGTGAGCACTGAGAAGTTCTCTTGGTGTAGAGGATCCATGGGCATTACTTTCCTGGATTGTTGACTATGTAACCTTGTATGCAAAGAAAACAACAAGTGGGAGAATGTTGGGTATGTGTTATATTCTTTGCACGAGTAGTAGTGTCTGAGCGTATGTGATGGGCATGCAGAGGGGGTTGTAGGGGCAACACCCCCGATTTTTTTTCTTTTTATTAATTTTCTGTATCAGGGCCACATTTTTTCTGCCTCAGGACCGCATTATATTTAGGTGGTTTTTCAGCACATGGTTTCTTTTCCGATGGTTTTCTATTTCCGATTAATGAATTAGGGTTTTGGACTAATCCAGGTCATTGGGTTAGGGTTTTGGATGCCGCTGGCTCCTATATGTATTTTGTATTGTAAACATTGTAACATGATGAATAATATATAGAATATGTCGGTTTTCCCGGTTTGGGTTTCCAGGGGAAAAATCTCTGTGTAATGTTTGTATTTTCCATTGTATCTTTTCTATTCCTTTACTAAATATATGTTTGTATTATATATTGTACAAGGTTAAAATCTACAAGAGTAACTTCTCTACTCTGTCAACAACTTCCCTCCTCTGGGGTTTCTCTATGTGGAACTGGATCCTCCACTCTCTCTCTGCAATTGGTTCCTCTGCAACTGCTCTATTTGGAACTGAGAGTGGCTCAATAACTTATCCCTCTAGAGATGAAAATCCTACTTGTCCATTTTTCCTCATTGGCTACTCCCTCTTTCTAGGAGAACCCTCTTGCCACAAGCCCTCTTCTTAACATAGAGAACTTCATCTTTCAATTATACCCAATTGATATTCCAATATGACACATGATCCATCTTTGGAGGTATTACTCCAATTAGAAATATCAAATATTTTCCACAAGTAGATTATGAGCAGCAAGGGGGCCATGGGGAATCCCTTTAAATGCCCCATTAACACAATGTTGCCTTGCCTTTTATACATTTTCCTTTACTTCAAGATGGAACCCACTCATTAAGAAATCTTGGTCAATTTCACAAGATGAGAAATTTGTGCCTCTGCAATGCCTCGAGAGTGGATTTCCTCGCACTTGCCACCATCAGGAACTACAAAATTCATCCATCCAATGATCCTTTAAGGCTCAATCAGATATAGAACCTTTTATACAACACAATTAAAAGGTATTTGTAACATGGGATACATGACATAAGGGGAACACATATTGAGAGAAGGGGAAGCAAGACTTTGCAGTTAGGGCCTCGAACAAGCACACAATTTGTATTATACACACTATGTATCTACTGCCTCATAGCCCATTGTATCCTCTATTGATGGATACCATTGTCGCCTGTTTTTACAAATGGAATGAGAGATTTCTTTTGTTGGGAACTCAGTTCACCACTTGCATCTTCTTGGGGATGACTTGGATGCATTTTCTCAGTGATTTCGCAGAACCATTCACAGATTTGATGGACAAGACGTATCCTTTTGTATTCATGCTCTGCACCACAGGATACCTCATTACCATTCTCAAAGACCCCATCGTTTCTTGGGTGTATCAGAAGAAAGATGGGTCAAACATCACTGCAATTCCTCTTCAAAGAAAATTGATATTCTCTCTACCTAAAGTGGAGTACCCACACAAACTAGCGAGGAACCACTCAACTCTCAGACCCTCCAAACACCACTGAATTCAAATGGATAATCAAACATGGTAAAGGCAGAATCATTGGTAAATAATACCTCCATGGGAGATAGTTTTTTTTTAATACTCGCACTGTGCTTCCATTATGTCTTCGAAGGGATTTCCATTGGTGTTGCATCAATGAAGGCTGATGCGTGGAGAGATCTGTTGACGATGTGTTTACAAAAGATATTCACTACAATTGTGATGGGCATAGCCCTCTTCCACATAATTCTCAACAAGCCCCTCCTCTCATGTTCAACGTATGCCTTTGCCTTTGCGATTTCGAGTCCCCTTGGAGTTGCAATTGGGATACTTATCGATGCCACTACACAGGGCCATGTAGCGAACTGGATTTATGCAATATCAATGGTATAAGCTTTGAGATATGTAGAAACGACGTTGGGATCAATTTTATCACGCCAATCCACCCAACAGATAACTTATGGGGTAAATCACACCATTTTTATTTATGTTAATAGAGCACTTCTATACTTCTCTGGTCTGGGCTACACAACCTTAGAAATGAGGTCTGTCACCAGGGGAGGTTTACAACCCCATCAATACTTTCAATAGCTAACAATAAAGATTCGATGAGAAGTGCTTACCCCTATCTTCCCTCTTCAATAGATGCAACATAAGTTCCTTCACAAATATGGCACTCTCAAAGAAACCAACAAACTTAATGATCCAGGGGATCAAATTTTGCTCAAAATTCAAAGTGCTCGGAATCGCTTCAAATCGAACGAGAGTGTAGGCCTTGTCGTTATGAACCCAACGCAACTTGTTTGGGTTCAAACGAACGTCGAGAGCGAGAGATATCGTGTTCTGCTCAAAATGACAAACATGCAAAAAAAGGGATGCTGACTGTACAGTCCGTACAATCAGTATGGATGTTGACGTGGCATGTCTGTATGATACATGGCAGAGCTGGATTGGCAGGACTGTAAGACACGTGGCATTCATTGGTTGATAGATATGGACGAATGATATTGCGACACGTGGAAGATTTTGGTTGGTTGTACGGTGCCACATGGCCCAGTCGTGGGCTGCCACGTGGCACCTTGTTATTGGTTGGTTGTATAAAATTTATTTAGAGTCCACTGGATTCGACCCTGTGACCTCCACCCACATGCATATCCTTTGCAAAGTCCATGCCACCAATGCGCCACCACAATAGTTCTTACTATGTAATAGTTTTAAAACTATATGAATTTGTTTATGTGGATAGTTGGGGCGCGTTCGGGCTGGGGCTTAGCCCCAACCCGTGGTCGTATATACCATATCACATGACCCTCTATCACACCGGTTGGTGCATGTGTGATTTGGTTTTGTATGTGGTTTAAATGGTTATAACGCCCGCCAAATGTCCATTTTCTATTCGCCTTTAGAATGGAGCCCCGTTTTGCGTTTGCGCGTGGTCACATGGGCCACATGACCTCGGCCTTAGTGGTTAGGGGCTAGGTGTGCCCATAATTGTCCTACAGTTCGCACCATTTGTGCGGTTGCACTCGGTGCTGAGTTTTAACGCTTAAATGCGCATGGGGGCTAGGTTGAGCCAACAAGGGTGCATTTTGGCGATCCAAAGACAACAAGTTTGAAGGGGAACTTCCAGGAAGCCTATCTTCTTCAATTTTTGGCCAAACGAGGTGCCAAAAAAGCCCAGCTAGGGGTTTTTGGACATTCTGAAGCCATTGGAGCCATCTATTTGGCATTTTGAGCATTGTAAAACACATTTTTGATCACTTTGAGCAAATAATACAAAAGATCCATTGGAAGCTGGACCAGGAGATGTAGCCCAAGAGAGGGGTGAACTCCTTTATCATTTGCTGTGTTATGTGTTTTCTGTTCACTGTTTATTGCTGTTGTTTATATGCATCTTGAATGAGTAATTTATATAAAAGTTGTGTTGCAAAGTTGATCCATTTTCATTTTAACACATGAAATAAATCTTGCAAATATTTTCAAGAATACAAGTCTTCTTCATTTTTGGATCAAGTTGGTATCAGAGCATAGGTTTTTGAAGACTTGATTATCTGCAAGTGTTTTGTTTTCTGATGCTCACAAGGTTGAAACTCACAAGAGGAGAAGGTCAACTTGTAGAGCTAAGTTCTCATCCTTCAAGGAGGAAGCTTATCTCATCACCGCAAGTTTCAAGGAGGCATTCACCAAGTATGGCTCATGAAGAGAGTCATGAACATATTCCTGCAGAAGATGAAGATCTCAAAAAGGCTGTCATGGAAATGAGAGAAATGATGAAAATCTTGATGGAAAGGAATAC
>ML781252.1:228821-244354 GCA_009831015.1 Picea engelmannii | reverse complement strand
AAACGAGGAAATGTGGAGTATCTTTGAGTTGGTCTTAAAGGCACAAATCCAAGCAAAGCCAAGTGGATTGAGGTTGGAAAGGTGAGGGAGATATAACCTCATCTTCAGATAGACTGAAAATAGTCTTTTGGAGGTCCAAAAGCTTTCCAATGGGGAGGTGTGATCTAGGGGATCAAATTTTGCTCAAAATTCAAAGTGCTCGGAATCGCTTCAAATCGAACGGGAGCGTAGGCCTCATCGTTATGAACCCAATGCAACTCGTTTGGGTTCAAACGGACGTCAGGAGCAAGAGATATCATGTTCTTTTCAAAATGACAAATGGGCAAAAAAAGGGATGCTGACTGTACAGTCCGTACAATCCGTACGGATGATGACGTGGCATGTCCGTACGACACGTGGTAGAGCTGGATTGGCAGGACCATACGACATGTGGCATTCATTGGTTGAAATATATGGATGAATGATATTGCGAAACGTCGTAGATTTTGGTTGGTTGTACGGTGCCACGTGGCTCAGTCATGGGATGCCACGTGGCACCTTGTTATTGGTTGGTTGTATAAAATTTATTTGGAGTCCACCGGATTTGACCCCGTGACCTCCATCCACATGCATAGCCTTTGAAAATTCCGCGCCACCAATGCGCCACCATAGTAGTTATTACTATGTAATAGTTTTAAAACTATTTGAATTTGTTTATGTGGATAGTTGGGGCGTGTTCGGGTTGGGGCTTAGCCCCAGCCCGCGGTTGTATATACCATATCACATGAACCTCTATCAAACAGGTTGGCGCATGTGAAATTTGGTTTTGTATGTGGTTTAAAAGGTTATAACACTTGCCAAATGTCCATTGTCTATTCGCCTTTAGAATGGAGCCCCGTTTTGCATTTGCGCGTGGTCACATGGGCCACATGACCTCGACCTTGGCGGTTAGGGGCTAGGTGTGCCCATAACTGTCCTATAGTTCGCACCATTTGTGTGGTTGCGCCCGATGCTGAGTTTTAACGCTTAAGTGCACGTGGGGGCTAGGTTGAGCCAACAAGGGTGCATTTTGGTGATCCAGAGACAACAAGTTTGAAGGGGAACTTCTAGGAACCCTATTTTCTTCAATTTTTGGCCAAACGAGGTGTCGAAAAAGCCCAACTAGGGGTTTTTGGACATTTTGAAGCCATTGGAGCCATCTATTTGGCATTTTGAGCATTGCAAAATACATTTTTAAGCACTTTGAGCAAATAATACAAAAGATCCATTAGAAGCTGGACCAGGAGATGTAGCCCAAGAGAGGGGTGAACTCCTTTATCATTTACTGTGTTATGTGTTTTCTATTCACTGTTTATTTCTGCTATTTATATGCATCTTGAATGAGTAATTTATATAAAAGTTGTGTTGCAAAGTTGATCCTTTTGCATTTTAACACATGAAATAAATCTTGCAAATATTTTCAAGAATACAAGTCTTCTTCATTTTTAGATCACTTAATGTAGGAGAAAAACTCTCTTTGCTCTTACTCCTAAACTCACTTAGGACTACATCCTCAAAACTCTTATATTCTTGGGCTCTCCGATTGGGAAGTCACACCCAAACAACTTGCTCTGATACCATGTTGTTTTTCTTCATATAAGATATGATCGATATATTATTACAATGATGAGTGTTCCATATATAGGGAACATATGGTTACCATCCATGAAAGAATGTGTCCGTTGAATAATCAATAACTATTTATTATTATCATTTACTTATTATATATGATATTTAATAATCGATAATTATATTATTAATAATTATTCTAAGAGTATGTCTTCCTGATGTTGTCCAAACATCAACAGTTCCGTCGTTCATCATTAATGAGTAAGTTTCAATTACATACTTTCATTCGTATTCGTTGTTTACTATTCACTGTTTGCATTTTTCAAGTAAGAATGTTTAAGTATTTATTCATTGTTCTTGTCCTGCAGACTTTCCATAGAGGTTGACATATCTTTTTTTCCCACTCTTAAATTTTCCTTGGATTTTTTCCCGAGACTCTACACCATGTCCATGCCAATGTCGTGTGCACAACTCCGACTGTCATTTTTTCTAGCATTGCAAATTCCAATCCTTTGCCGTGTGTGACGAAGTGGAAATCTAGCACCTATCCCGTACCTTCCTATCCCGTATAGGAATCGAACCCGTGTCTTTCGCATGAAAAATACGATCTCAAGCTTGTTGTCTTTGCATGATGTTCTTGTAGAAGAAAACTACATGTAGGTTTAGAAAGGCTAAGCATGGTACAATGGTGCCTAGACTGCAATAAAATTGCACAAAATTGGCATATCTTTCCATCCTGCTCTTAAATTTTTCTCTAATTTTTTCTCCTAACTCTGAACCATACCTACATGCCTTTGCAAAATGTTCTTGTAGAAGAAAAAGTTGTTGAGATGTTGCTAGCAAGAGTAGTGTTCCGTGGATTGCAAATTGCAATATTCAATCTCTATGTCGCTTCACGTGCAACATTGCTAACACAATTAATGTGTTCTCAAATGCATCACACCATTTACATCTAGACGAAACCATTATCATTCTAGGATACTTCAGTGTTGACATGCTACAAAATAGTGCCATAACAAATAATTGAAAAACTACATGTGCAATTACAATGTCTGGTTTCTTTTGGCTAAGATAAAACATGTACAAAACACACTTATTAACCATATATGGTGAAATGTGCTCATATCACAATACAACCTCTTTATCTTATACACAGAATAGTCTGACCACAATACAATTTGTCTTGTACTTGAATTATGAGATATACATTAAAGATAGTCTGACCACGATACAATTTGTCTTGTACTTGAATTATGAGATATACATCAAAGATATTGCAAAATTATATTTCCATGTCTCAAAGCATATTTGGATACTTTGTTGTACAAAACCAAATCATTCAGCTACGACCATCCGATTTCTTAATATTTTCTGGCTTGTAATAAATTTTGGATAGGAAAAATTCTATATAATTACAACCATGGATCAAGAAAAGCAAAGGTTCATGTTTCTAACTCTCTTTTATTCTATTCCTTTGATTCTCATTTACTGTATGTACATATTACTTGTTCTCCCTTGCATATCAGCTTACATTCATGTTCATTGTATTTTGTGTGTTCCCACTTTGAAACAAATAGAATAATTGGAGAAGATGAATGAATCTTTACCATAAATGTAGAAGAGGAGATACAAAGGTGCATGCTTCTACTCTTATTTCATATTCCATTGTTTTTTACTTCATTTATTGTCTGTATATTTGTTCGACTGCTTTGCACCTAATTTATTGTATGTAGATACTACATATCTTCCTACATAATAACTTATCTTCATGTCAATTGTATTCTCTGTGTTGCTACATTGAAATAAATAGAATTGTATTTATTTTTTTACATGTTTTCCTACATACCAACTTACATTCATTTCCATTGTATTTTCTTCATTGCTACATTGAAACAAACAAAATAAATAGAGAAGACGAGGGACTCTTTATCACAAATGTAGAAGAGGACATACAAAGGTGCATGCTTCTACTCTTATTTCATATTCCATTGTTTAGTATTTCATTTATTGTCTGTGTATTTGTTCTACGACTTTGCACCTAATTTATTGTATGTAGATACTACGTATCTTCCTACATAATAACTTATCTTCATGTCAATTGTATTCTCTGTGCTACTACATTGAAATAAATAGAACTGTATTTATTTTCTTACATGTCTTTCTACATACTAACTTACCTTCATGTCCACTGTATTTTATTCATTGCTACATTGAAAGAAACATGTTAGTTGGAAAAGAGGATGAAATATTATATGCCAAAACAAAGGAGGCTGAAGTACAATCTTCAAAAAGGTATACCAACTATGATAGTAAATAAAACACACAAAACGAGTAGGTGGATATAATATTGGACTAGAAAATGATGATTTGGCAACAATGGACCTTTGTTGAGACTTCCCAATTTCAAACATTGCCCTCCCCATTTCTATTTTCCCACTCTCTATTATCCCATTTTTTCCCTCTTCTATACTTAACTGAATTCCCCTTTGTTTTTCCCCTCTACTTTCGCTTTCTAGTTGCTTTTCTTAGTCGTTTTTCCAAAAATGTCTAGGTGCACGGGTTGGCGGACTCACGGGTTCACATTTATACTCATGCTTCTATATCACGACTATGACCGACGGATTCCTCATTCCATACTATGCCACTTTTTCGATCTCAGGTTCTCGGGCTGGCGGGCTCAATATTGCGCCTTTAGCTTCGAGGTTCCGCGATATACAAATTGGACGCCAGACTCCCCCATCATGCCCCGTTCCGTGTTACGCATTTTTGCAGTAAAAAATTCTTAGGCATACAATTTGACCATTAGGTCCTCATGTTTCTTGAGTATCCCTTGCCACCCTATTTCATATTCCATATCCTTCGAGCCTGTATGTGAAATTCAGAACAATTATGGACAATATACAATGCATATGTTTATTTAGTCCTTTTGATGTTCATGTACACATGCTTGCATAAGAAAAATTTGGACTAGTGACATGGGCATGAGCAGTCAATCATCACAAACATCAACAGAATGACAAGGCCAAAGGTAAATATTCATACATTGTGCTCATGATATGTTTACCAAACAAATATCTTGAGCTATTTATTCATTTATACCATGATACATATGTTGATTTCATCTGCAACACATACTTTTCATTTCACAAGAAGTATCGACGAGTGGAAGTGAGACGCCGAACATAGTGCAAGTTCCGCAGACTAAGCGGTATGGTTACAAAAATCTGGCCTCCATACTTCATCCAAGTTGTGCATCTACTTGTACATTTATTCCAGGGAAAAAAGAAAACAAAAAAATAATGCAGACTACCATTCACATTACTTTTCCTGTTCAAAAAATGTCACCAGGTCTAAAATTATAATGCCCAATATACTATCAATAGAAGGCTTGAACAACTGTCGAACTGGACAAGTGTTTGTCGATGACATAATGGTCGTGTATAACACCTACTTGGACAAGGAAAACAAAACTAGATGCATTTTCATGCTGACATGACAGTCAACGAAGCCACGATGACAATCACACTGACTATCCCTACACAACTTGTCCAAAAACATGAAGAAAAGATCTTGCTAGGTAATGGGATATCCATTACAAATTTTAATATATTTTCCAAAATAGTATATGGTGATTGTGATCGGATTATATTGCTCAACGAAACAAGTATTGTGGAAAAAATTCCCACGATTTGTTCAGAATATCATTTCGTACCTGACACAACAATCAACCAAATTGCACAGAGCAACGACACTTACCCAATCAGAACCATTGGTGCAGCTGTCACACTCGCAAGAAAACTTGGCTCGCAACACATTCTCCATATAAAAGATGGAGAGTCAGACAACGACAAGGCAATGGTACCATTTTCCATATCCAATTTTTTCCTTTACTTTCACATGTCCATGTGTCTCGGTTATGTTACACAACTATTGCACTATTCCATGTTGCAGCTGCAATTGTTCGACACCTATTCAAATTTGTTTTCCTCAATGGAACAACAATTGCATAAAGGGAAATTTCCACTTATGCTCTTCAAAAATATAACAAAGAAAATAGATGTTAAATAAATGATATTTCACACATCCCAAGCAACATTTGTAACAGAATTGCAAACAGACATAGTACATGATCTCAAGAAACTAACTAGCTCGACAACTGTTGTGCATATACATCTACAATTCCATACACACTTTGCTCATAAAAATTGCCTTCACCAATTTTCTGCAACTTTTTGTTGTTGTTGTGCAGTTGTATATTATATTGTTCAATATATTAACTACTATGCTCATGTGCCCAGGTTGAGGGTGTTTTGGTTGCATCAAATGCGTACTCAACCCTCTTTGAGCCTGTAAGTGCCAAATGCAACTTCCTTGCTTCTGCGTCTACTTTCATAAATGATGGTACAATTAATTGTCTACGATGTAGTAAAAATGCCCTTACATATATAGACATTGCCTCAACGCTGCCATCCAAACCATCGACAACACAATCATACATTGTACAATTAGACAACCTCTGTTACAAGATGTGCTTCCTAGGCTAGCAAAATTTCCATATGAAGTATACCTACAGAAAAAGGAAAACAATGTATACATGCTATGTGACTTTCAAATCCATAACAAATTTACATTAAATGAGGACAATGCAATACTACATATCCACTAGACCAAAAAAAATAAAATTCATATCAAGCGTTGGAAGGAAACAAAAAATTCTCATTTGTATCTGTCCATGCTACCCAATGAGGATATGAATAGAGTTTTGCAGTGCCCTGACAAATTGAATAGGAAGCACATAAGATTGTTTAGTCCAGGAATGAGAAGCATGAGGACAAACCCCATACAAAGTATCCAACTCTGAATAAATCAGGTCCATCCTTTGAACCATCAAAATGGGTTTCTCCTCTGAACGAAACTATGAGGCATTTCCAATAATATTGGAAATTTGGCATTTCCAATAATATTGGAAATTTGGCATTGTTAGAACTGGTAATGATAGAGCATAATACTATCAGAAGCAAATGTCCATAGTGATCTTGCTTCATGGTAAAATATTAATTGGCAAGTTTCTTAGTGCCCATTTGGGGATTTGGTTATAGCTGGGATACAATGCCCAATCTCTGCTGGTTTTGTGCTGTCTTGTGTTTGGAAGACTTTTGTTCATCTTCTTTCGTGCTGTAGTTCATGGTTCTCATGGGCCCGATTATTTTCTCATGGGAACATATCCTGCATGTAAGAGAAAACCAATGCCATGTGTGTTTTTTTTTATATCAAATTGTTTGATGCATAGGTCGATGCATACTGCTCTATGGACCCTTGTGGGATCTCCCTTGACACCTTCTGTTTTCATGCGTTGCCTTGTGCCTCAACTTTCAATACTTTTGGTGTTTACTTGGCTCTTGGTTGTATGCTTGGTTCTGGAAAATTAATGATACATTCAGTATCTTAACGGTTTTTCTCTGATCTTAAATAATATACAGGACCTGCTTTGCCTTTTAATGTAAGCTCTGTGAAGCAAATGTAATATGAGGTTTGTTTTAGCACTTTTACTTGATCGATGAAATTACCAAAATTCATCTTCAGAAATATTTTGAAATAAAAGGATATATGCTATGTGAAGTCCAATGGAACTATCATATCAACCATAGAAAATTGAAATTAAAATTCGTCGTTGTTATACTTACGGTGAAGTTGACAGTACAATAATTTTACTTGAACATCCCAAAATTGATTTTCCTGTAGCCTTTCGATGCTTCTCTTATGCAAATACTAAAACCAATATTTTTTGTTGTTTTGTTGACTTTAGAAAATCTTTTGACATGGTTCCTAGGAAAAACCTTTGGAATAGGTTGGAAGAGATAAAAGTTCCTCTCGAGTTGAGGGCTGTTGCAATAAGGATGTATGAGAATGTTATTGCTAAGTTTAAAAACACTGAGGTCTGGTCAAAAAAGATTAACTGCAATATCAGAGTCAAACAAGGTTATCCCTTGTCCCCTACCCTTTTTGGCATATACATTGATAAATTAGAAGAATGCTTGGAAAAAGAAAGTTGTGTCGGCCCTACTCTCACTAGTATAGTCATCAATCTTCTTCTTTATGCCAATGATATCATTCTTAAGGCAAGGAGTCCCCATGATCTTGAAAACCAACTAAGAATCCTCAAGGAGTTTTGCTCCAATATGGGTATGACTATTAATACTGATAAGACTAAGGTCATGATTATTAAATCCAATAAGATCCCTTATGATACCTTGGTATATGAAAACAACAACTTGGAGGAAGTGACTTCATACAAATATCTTGGAATTGATATTCACCACAAGATTAATTGGAATTATAGCATTGAGAAAAGGATTATTGGGGGATGGAAAGCTTATTGTGGGCTTGGAAACGATTGTAAATCCGCTGAACTTTGGAGTTGGGATAAGAAGAAACTTCTCTTTGAGACTCTTGTTACACCTGTTATTCTTTATGGATGTGAAGTTTGGAGATGTAGTATCTCTCGTGAATCCTGGAGAAAGATAGAGAAAATACAAAATAATTTTATAACCTATCATCTCAAAATTAAAGGAAATACGCCCTATCCCATCCTCCTCGTAGAAACAAGCCTCTCCCCCATTGAGAGCATGTCTATGACTAGATACCTAATGTATAAGAACAAGTTAAACAACATGGAAGACAAGAGGCTACCTAAAATTCTTCCAAATCAAGTCATAACCACCATCGACTCAAGCGAGGATGGCATAAAGACTCCCGGTCTTGGCTAAACTATTGGGGAATCATGGAAGAAACCATTTTGCATAATAAAGATACTATTAAAAAAAACGTCAAATCAAAATTTAAGGAAAAAATGTGGTGTGATAAAGAGTTGGAGGAAAAAAGAAAATTAAGGTATTATAATGATGTAATCAACCCTAATCTAGAAGATCAAAATTATCTATCTATTTTGCCAAGTGTAAATAAAAAAATAAGCATTGCTAAGATAAGAACAAATTCTCACGAGCTCCATAGTGAAACTGGGCATTGGTCAATTCCTAAAATTCCATGGGATGAAAGAGTGTGTCACCTTTGTGACACTAAGAAGGTTGAAGATGAAAAATACTTTCTCTTAGATTGTCTAGCCTATACCCATATTAGATCTCATTTTCAAAATATTGATCACACTACCAACCTTCCTAACCTCTTAACTCAACAAAAGTATGGTGATCTTAGAAAGCTTCTCTTAATGCTTTTCGAGCATAGAAACAAAATTCTAAAGAATCACAAGTAATCACTTACCCTCTTAAGGTCCGATATACCAATTAGGTCTTAGTGGACGTTAATCATCATCCTGAAAAGTATAATCATGACTCACTTTATCTATTCCTTGATTGAAGATCCTGTTCACCTATTTAATGCACTTCATAGTTACTGTTAAGACCATAAATGGGGCTTTATTAACACCAATTCCTGCTTCCAAAAATTTCCATCCCCTTTTTTTTCCCTCTGCTTTCCCTTTCTGGTTACTTAGTCATTTTTTGGAAAATGTCTAGGTGCGCAGGTTGGCGGATTCACATGTTCACATTTCCATTGATGCTTTTATATCATGAGTCCAACTGATCGCTTCCTCGTTCCATATTCAAAATTTTTTTGGATCACGGGTTCTCGGGTAGGTGGGCTCAACATTGTGTTTCCATTGTTCCACTGCCTGCAAACAACACCCATACTTCCCTGATCTACAAATTGACAACCAAATTCCCCTTTCTTTTTCTCCTTTACTTTCCATTTCTGGTTACTTAGTCATTTTTCCGAATATGTCTCATGCTTTTATAGACACCACCCAAAGTTCCGCGATATACAAATTGACCGCCCAAGTCCATCATTATGCCATGTTCTGTGTTACACATTTTGCAATCAAAATTTCAGAGACATACAATTTGACCATCGGACCCTCACGTCTCCTGAGTATAACTTGTGGCCCTGTTTTGAATCCCATCAATAATCCTTGTTCTGAATAAGTCTCATGATTTTATATCACGATTTCCACCAACCGCTTCCCCATTCCATACTTGGCCACTATTTCCATTGCCAGTTCTCGACCAAGCTTTCTCAACATTGCGCTTCCATTGTTCCGTGACCTACAAACATCACCCGAAGTTACGCGATATACAAATTGACCGTTGAAGTCCGTCATTATGCCCTGTTCCATGTTACACATTTTTCAGTCAAAAGTTCAGAGACATACAATTTCACCATCGGGCCCTCAAGTTTCCTGAGTATAACTTGTGACCCTATTTTGAAGCCTGACTGACCGCTTTCCATACTTGGCCATTTCTTGGAATCTCTTTCACAGGTTGGCGGGTTCATGAAATGTCCAATGCTTAATCTCTCTTCACCATCCCCGCCACCTTCACACTTATTTTTAGATATGTAATTATTAAGCTTTAATGCTAATATCTCATCCTGTAGGAACCGTTAATATTGTCATTAATGTACAAAAGGCTGGAGGAGATCCGTCATTAATACAAATTAAACCAAGATTTGCGGAGGGTTGTGTTATCCTTTTCGAGTGTTCATTTCAAGCGTCATGCAATCTCTTTCACACGTCGTTCGGTTGGAGGCTTCACGAAATCTCCAATCCTTAATCACTCTTTGTTGTCACCGCCACCTTCACACTTTTTTCTAAGTATGCAATTAGTAAGCTTTAATGGTAACAACTCATTATGCATGAACCGTAGATATTGTCATTGATCAACGAAAGGATCGAGGAGATCTCCCATTGATACACATTAAACCAAGATTTGCAGAGGGTTATATTATCCCTTTCAAATGTTGATTTCAAACATCATCTGGAGCAAACAAACATTCTTGTTAACTTATGGCAGCAATTCGACAACAATTCTGTCCAGATACAGTAAGCACCTTCTGGCATGATGACCAGAAGTTCCAATGGTCTAGGGCATATTATTACTACTCATCTTTTTCCACCCAGAAGAAAAAAAGGAGATGGTCCCTTGGTGCACCGAGAGATATACTTCAAGCCAAAGAATTCCAAGGAAACCCGCCCTGCTCAGACATCCCACTGACTTGCATGGATGGTCGACGCAGAGGTTGATGCGGTCGATTTCAAGTTGGAAGAAGATGATTTGATGAACGATAATACAACAATGGACGATGGAAATGCAGATTCTATTCCCACTCCTACACCCAAATTTAAATCAACCATAATGTGGGGCACTTCCTGGCCCGATGATGACGGCCCTGACAAGACCAAAGGAAGGGGTTTCAGAAAAGAAACTGACTTTGAATGCAATATCCTCTTTGAAGCTCAAGAGTTTGAGTCTCTTGGCTTGGATGATGGTCCTATCCCTCAGATATGTATCATTTCCTTTCATTTTTAGAATTTTGGATTGGGTTTGGATTTGTCCCTGATGTAGCCTGTGTCCCTAAAGTCTTTGTCTATAAGGAAATGGTCTCTTGATGCGCTGAGAGATATATTTCAAGCCAAAGAATTATTTAATTGCGGGACCACTCTCTTGTTCTCTGGATATACAATTAACTTCTTAGGGGGTGAGGACCATAACTCATAGTGGGGAAAGGCATATTCCTACTACTCATCTCCTTCCGCCCAGAATAGAGTAATTTAGACCTCTGGAATTGCTCGTGCAACCTGTGTCCCTGAAGTCTTTTCCTATAAGGAGGGGGTCTCTTGGTCCCCTTCCACCTAGAATGAAGTAATTTGGACCTCTCAAATTGCTCATACAGGCTGTGTCCCTGAAGTCTTTGACTGTAAGGAGGTGGTCACTTGGTGTGTCCTCACTTTCAGTTTCAGGCTCTTCGGCTTTCCCTACAATGTTTTTTCTCTTCTTCCTTACGAGAATCTTGTGAGAACTATCAATTGGGGGGGGGCATTGGAGCAATGATGCGAGATGTCATAATCTTGGCAATGGTGGCCGCGGATTGGAAACTCTCCTCACCAAGGCCTTTTCCCTGTTATTTGTACAATTCAGTGGTGCTTTGCAATGTCTCTAGGTCGCTAGCCTCAGGAATAGGAGTGTTGTTGACCTGTTTCAAGCCAAAGAATTATTCCACTGTAGAACCACTCTCCTGTTTCTTTTTCACCTTAGGTCTTTCACAAGATATTGATATTGCGGTAGCCAACATCGAGCTTCCGAGGAGAAGACTGCAAGGACTTCCTAAACAAGCATGGTAATGAGTTTTTTATGCATGTTCAAGAGCTTGTCGATGGTTCCTGCATGTTGCCGCACTAGAGGAACAACACATAATTGTATGCATGTTTTTTCTTTTTTTTAACTCCTGTACTTGTATTTATGGCAAATATGTTCAATGCTTCGGTGAAAAGAACTTAGTCCAATATCTATGGATAAATATATACTGGCCACTATTTTTTTTTTTATAGATTTACTATTAAAAATATTGCCTTGGAATCTTGGTTGGTGCTTCTTTGCTGGATTTAACACCTCTTCTCATTTGCATGGTTCGATAGTATCACAATTCTTGAATATTGTATTGGCTCAAGTAATTTGATCTAATATGGAGCAATGAAAAATTATATGACAATTCATTGTGTCGACCCCATCAGGCTTCTATGGAAACATAAATGAACTTCAAACAGTTTCAAACCAACATTCAATTCTATTCGTAATGCAAATAGAACATAGCAACACTAATTCACGATGCGGGAGTTGGGGCCCCACCCAAGAAATTTCGTTTTCATCTCAACCTTGTTGAGCAAATGATCTCTTATTTCTCTTTCTCTTCCTTGATTCCCTTACTCCAAAAGGAAACATTTTATTAGTTGTCCATCCCCTGACCTCTATTTGAGCACTTTTACTTTATTAATGAAATTACCAAATTTCTTCTTCGCGAATATTTAAAAAAAAATTGATATATGGTAGTTGAAGTCAAATGGGGCTATGAAATCAACCACAATATTAAAATTCAAGTTCGTCATTGTTATTTCTAGATATGCAATTATTAAGCTTTAATGCTAATGACCCATCATGCAGGAAGTTTAATACTTCAAATAATATGTCAAGTCATTGAAGAATGTATCAAGAACACAATTACTCCCACAAGTTGCAATAAAAAAAAATCTTCAACAAAGAATTTGCTCACACCCTTTTTAATGGTACAAGAACAATAGAAAACAAGTAAGTGGATAAAATATTGGACTAGAAAATGATGGTTTTGCAACAATGAGGCTTGTTTGAGACCAACTCCTGCTTATGAAAATTGCCCTCCGCTTTTCTATTTTCCCACTCTCTTTTATCCCCTTCTTTTCCCTCTTCTATACTTAACCAAATTCCCCTTTCTTTTTCCCCTCTACTTTCTCTTTCTGGTTACTTAGTCATTTTTATGAAAATGTCTAGCTGCGTCGGTTGGTGGACTCACAGGTTCACATTTGCACTCATGCTTTTATATCACGATTCCGACCAACTGCTTCTCCATTCCAAACTTAGCCACTTTTTCAATCGTAGATTCCTAGGCAGGCGGTCTCTAGATTGCACTTCCATTGTTCTGTGACCTGCAAACAACACTCGTACTTCCATGATATAAAAATAGACTTCTGAACTCCCACATCATCCCCTCTTCCGTGTTACACATTTTTCACTCAAAAGTTTCGAGACATACAATTTGACTGTCAGGGCCTCATGTCTCCTCAGGAACCCTTGTCACCCTATTTTGAAGCCCGTCTGACCACTTTCCATACTTGGCCATTTCTTGGAATCTCTTTTGCGGATCGCTGGGTTGGTGGGTTCAGGGAATCTCCAATTCCTAGTCGCTGTTTCCTATGCCCGCCACCTTCACAACTTTTTGGTGGACTCATAGGTTCACATTTGCATTCATGCTTTTATATCATGATTCCGACCAACTGCTTCTCCATTCCAAACTTAGCCACTTTTTCAATCGTAGATTCCTAGGCAGGCGGTCTCTAGATTGCACTTCCATTGTTCCGTGACCTGCAAACAACACCCGTACTTCCATGATATACAAATAGACTTCCGAACTCCCACATCATCCCCTCTTCCGTGTTACACATTTTTCACTCAAAAGTTTCGAGACATACAATTTGACTGTCAGGGCCTCATGTATCCTCAGGAACCCTTGTCACCCTATTTTGAAGCCCATCTGACCACTTTCCACACTTGGCCATTTCTTGGAATCTCTTTTGCGGATCGCTGGGTTGGTGGGTTCAGGGAATCTCCAATTCCTAGTCGCTGTTTCCTATGCCCGCCACCTTCACAACTTGTTGGTGGAATCACAGGTTCACATTTGCACTCATGCTTTTATATCATGATTTCAACCAACTGCTTCTCCATTCCAAACTTAGCCACTTTTTCAATCATAGATTCCTAGGTAGGCGGTCTCTAGATTGCACTTCCATTGTTCCGTGACCTGCAAACAACACCCGTACTTCCATGATATACAAATAGACTTCCGAACTCCCACATCATCCCCTCTTCTGTGTTACACATTTTTCACTCAAAAGTTTCGAGACATACAATTTGACTGTCAGGGCCTCATGTCTCCTCAGGAACCCTTGTCACCCTATTTTGAAGCCCGTCTGACCACTTTCCATACTTGGCCATTTATTGGAATCTCTTTTGTGGATCGCTGGGTTGGTGGGTTAAGGGAATCTCCAATTCCTAGTCGTTTTTTCCTATGCCCGCCACCTTCACACTTCTTTCCAAGTATGCAATAAGTGTACAACTTGTCCAGAAACATGAAAAAAAAATCTTGCCAGGTAATGGGATATCTATTACAAATTTGAATATATTAGCCCTTCTTTTCCCTCTTCTATACTTAACCAAATCCCTGTTTATTTTTCCCCTCTACTTTCTCTTTCTGGTTACTTAGTCATTTTTCCAAAAATGTCTAACTGCACGGGTTGGCAGACTCACGGGTTCACATTTTCACTCGTTCTTTTATATCGTGTCTCCGACCGACCACTTCCCCATTCCATACCTAGCCACTTTTTCGATCGCATATTCCCGGGAAGGCAAGCTCTAGATTGCACTTCCATTGTTACATGACTTACAAACAACACCCAGACCTTCGTGATATACAAATTTACTGCCGGACTCCCACATCATCCCCTCTTCCATGTTACACATTTTGCACTCAAAAGTTTCGAGACATACAATTTGACCGTCGGTGCCTCACGTCTAATGGGGAACTATTTTCACCCCATTTTGAAGCCCATCTATCCGCTTTCCATACTTGGCCATTTCTTGGAATCTCTTTCGCGGATCGTCGGGTTGGTGGGTTCATAGAATATCCAATTCCTAATCGATGTTACCTGTGCCCGCCACCTTCACACTTCTTTCCAAGTATGCAATAATTGAGGTTTAATTCTTACATATCACCATGAAACAACCGTAAAGATTGTCATTAATGAGTAAAAGCCTCGAGGAGACAATCACACTGACTATCCCTACACAACTTGTCCAAAAACATGCAGAAAAGATCCTGCCAAGTAATGGGATATCTATTATAATTTTCAATATATTAGCGAAGACGAGTCCGACTGACCGTTTCCCTATTCCATACTTAGCCACTTTTTGATTGTGGGTTCCTGGACAGGAGGGCTCAATATTGCACTTCCATTGTTCCGCGTATTGCAAACAACACCTGGAATTCCATGATATACATGTAGAAAATATCTTTCTAGGTAATGGGATATATATTACAAATTTCAATATATTAGCGAAAACAAGTCCGACTGACTGTTTCCATGTTCCATACTTATCCACTTTTTTGATTCCGGGTTCCTGGATAGACGGGCTCAAGATTGCGCTTTGTTAAGGTCCTAACCTGCACATAGGTAGATCAATGTATTCGGATGTAATAAAGGTCAATATTAATAAGGCCTTTCAATAAAATAAAATAAGGCGGATGTAAGAAGACCTAATAGAAGCTTCCGCTTCTAGAAGGATCTTCCT
>ML781252.1:210457-221687 GCA_009831015.1 Picea engelmannii | reverse complement strand
AAAGGTCTTATTTCTAAATATGCAATTAGTAAGCTTTAATGCTAACAACTCATCATGTAGGAACCGTAAATATTGTCATTAATGAGTGAAAGGCTCGAGGAGATCTCTCATTAATACATATTAAACCAAGATTTGCAGAGGGTTATATTATCCCTTCCAAGTGTTAATTTCAAACATCATCGATTGTATTTCGTGCGTCGTCGGGTTGGAGGGTTCACGAAACCTCCAATATTTAATTGCTCTTCACCGTACTCACCACCTTCTCACTTCTAATTATGCAATAACTAAGCTTTACTGCTAACAACTCATCATGCAACACCTGTAGAGATTGTCATTAATAAGCGAAAGGCTCGAGGAGAATTCCCATTCACACGCATTGGACCAACATTTGCGGAGGGTTATATTATCCCCTCCAACTGTTCATTTCAAGCATCTTCTGGAGCAAACATACGTTCTCGTAAACTTATGGCACCAACTCGACAACAGTTCTATGGAGATACAATGAACATCTTTGGGTGTGAGGACCAGAACTTCTAGTGGTACAGGGCATACTCTTACTACTCATCCCCTTTCGCCCATAATGAAGTAATTTGGACCTATGGAATTTCTCGTGAAGAATGTGTCCCTGAAGTTTTTGAATGTAAGGAGCTAGTCTCTTGGTGCACAGATAGATATATTTCAAGCCAAATAATTATTCCACTGCGGGACCACTCTCCTGTTTCTTTGTCACCTTAGGTCTTCCACAGGATATTAAGATTGCCAGAGCCAACATTGACATTCAGAGGAGAAGACTCCAAGCAGTTCCTAAAAAAACATGATAACAGGTTGGACCTCTTTTCTGAGTTCCTGGAAGACCTGATGATAGTTTCTAAAGATATCACAAGCTTTCGGGTTAGTTCATTTAGAAATACATTCCGAGAAATTGCCTGGCTTTTTACAAGAATAACGGGACATGAATCCACAACAAGTATTTCCTGCATGGTTCTTTATATTTTGTATTTCACAGTCAAGGAACAAGCCATTTTTTATTGGGGGAAGCTAATTTCCATTGAAATCTGTTCCCAATTGTCACGCTTCAAAAAGGAGAATAAATTTTATATGTCATCCTACTTGGTTTTCGCGATAGCGCATTGATGCCCGTTTCCAAAACTATCTGTGTCAAAGAAGCTAAACTGTGAATTCGACCCAGTAACCTTTTGGTACCAGGCCTTGTGGAGGAACAAGGCCTCCCACTATTTTTATGAGGTTTTTAATGACTTTGTCTCTATTTTCAAATATTTATTGTTAGGAAAGGATGCTCCCGCATTTCTGACCAGGCATCCAAATTTTTGGATAGGAAGGGGGCACTTGAACAAATGGAGAATTACAGTGTGATAAGGATTTTTGGCTCCAAGGAAAATCCTACTTTCCTTCCATGTCACATTACATACATAATGTTTATTATAGAAATATCAAGGCAATACAACTACTGGTTGCATCTATTCCATGAGAAGAGAAAAAAATAGTTCATTCCTCTGCCTTGGAAATCTGAGGAATTTGTGTTGAGGAACGTCAACAAAATTGACGAATTTGCAGCCCATTTCAACAACTTGAACCTAAGATATGATGAAAGGCTAAGAGGGTTCGAACCTAATGGAATTTTTTTAGAATATTTATTAGAAGTTGGCTTCAACAATTCTTTTTTCCAGAGACGCCTAGGAGAAAACATAGACAATGACGGCAACACTCCTTCTTCTGACGCCGATGACCTAGACACATTACAAAGCACCACTGAATTGTACAAACATCAGGGAAAAGGCCCCGGTGAGAAGAGTTTTTAATCCTCGGCTACCACTACCAAGAGTACAAAATCCCAGAGCATCGCTCCAATGACCCACCCTAGTAAGAAAGCACCCCAACATTCTTCAAATGGAGGAGGAGATAAGAACCCTCGTGCTAAAATTGATACTTCTCACAAGATTCTCGTGAAGAAGAAGAGAAAAAACTTTGTAGGGCAAGCGAAAGAGCCCAAAATTGAGAATGAAGACATGGAACTTGAGACTGATCTAGATAGCGTATTCCGCAATGTTGATCATCTCAGGGACACGATCCAGCATAGTCCCCCAATGGAAATAGATAAGACCAAAATTTTTGACGAAGATGAATCCTTCGTATAACATAGTGTTTTTTTTGACAACGAGTATAAAAATTTAATTATTGAAAAGAGAGATGTAAGAAATAAGAAAAGGAAATATCGTTCAAAGATTAACCTTGAGAACATGCAGACATCCCAAATCTCCTGACTTCACCGAGCAACCGAACATTCTCTTGATGATTCCATTGGAGGCATTGAGGCCTAGAATGCTAGACTGAAGGACCGAGTCAAACAATTGGAGGAAGCTTTGATTCCTATGCCATTGCTTGCCAGTCCTTTAGAAATAACCATTCCTGCCACCCCTGCAGCCAAGTTAAAATGATCCTCCAGCTTCCTCTCATTATGTAGAGGATATGTGGAGAAGAACATCAAGAAACGAATGGAGCTAATTAATGAGGTCTGGGAAACATCACAAAGTATGGCTTCCCTTGGAACGATGTCACATGCTTTTCATAAACATTTGCAGGCGGATTTAAAAAATGAAGAACGTTTCTATATAGACACAGTCATCCCTTTTGGCATCCATGTCACCAGCATGACATATATGAGAAGAAGACAAGAAGATCTCCCCTCCCCAAACCAGATCACCCAATTAAATGCATTCTTGAAAGAGAAAGTGAAGAACCTGCATCTCATTTTCCAATCATGTGAACAAGCCATATCAAAGAAAGAAGAATTATTCAGAAAGATGACTGAAATAGACTTATCCGGAAGTACCAACGAGGTCCAAGGCCCCAACTTAATCGTCAACTCCTTGCCCTTAACTAAGAAAGCCTTCGATGAACAAGTTGATATTTTTAAGGGGTTGTCTTTCGAAAAGTTTTACAACATCCTTGAATATGGTGAAGATGTTGTGGACAACTGGCTAGTGGACTATTCGGTACAAAGTGAATAAATTGATCAGGCTTTGCGTAATCTTTCTATTGATATAAGGGAATTAGAAAATGAGCTTTTCAACATAAAAATCTAGAATGAGATCAATGTGGCCCCCTTGAGAGGCTACATTGAAGAATGGCTCCAAAGGGAAATCGAGAAGCTTTCCGATGAAGGGCAACATGCAGTTGGTGCGATTCCAGTAACTGTCAACGACAATAATAAAAATTCATCAACAAGAAAATATCAAAGGGGGAGATATATACCATCAATGTAAGTCTATACTAATCACATCCTTCTTTGTATATCAATCCAGTTATTCCACCTTTTAAATAGAAATGTCTAACCAAAGACCGATACCTTCCAATTTATTCTTTTCAGGTCTTGCTCTCTACTGTTGCCCACTTCTTCTTTCTACAGTCCTATTTCTTGTACATATTTCTTTTATGGTCCATAGGAGCCCCAATCCCAATCTATATGACAAACACATTTAAATTACTAGGAATATGTAACATACAATATTATTTTTTGATATATTTCACATAAAACTATTTTTATCTCCTTCTATATTTATGTGCTCATAATTTTTTATCTTCAACTATGCTGAATGTCAAGAGATTGTGTTTATTTAATTTGAATGTTTAATGTGTTTGATTCCTGGTCCTATTTTTCAGGAACCTTTATTTCAAAAAAAAAAATAACAATTTCTATCATTTTGTATTGCTTCAAGTCATTGTGACAGATATTCTCTAAGTCCCACATTTAAACTATACACGTGACAGAAAAAACTTATAGAGGAGTAGCACATCTATAAGAACGCAGTAGGATTAAAAAAATATATAGTTTTTTCTTTTCCACCACATATAACTTTATTTGTCTTGACACATATAGAGACACACAAGCCAGATGATCTATTTAAAGAAGTGACTATGAAAATTGTACTTAACTCTAACCAGTTGGAAGTATACATAAATCATTATGAATGAATTTCATAAATATATTGAAGATATAGAACATACATGGCAAGTCAGATTACTGATAAATAATAAATGCAAGATGGATTATATACTTTCAAAAACTAAATGGTTTCAATGCCATAATTTCTCTAGGGGCCATGTGTCATTTTCTACATGGATACCACCCATGCTTCATGTTGCTTGCCACATCTCCTCTGCAGTTTCCATTTGCCTCCGCTACTTTTCCCCCCATCCCTATGCATTTATTTCCAAGTCAACCCGGCAGGGATTGTGCTACCATGCATCACTTGTTTATGTGGTTTCCTCTTTAGGTTTTATTTCTTAAGTGAATCCTTAGAATTTTATGAAAAATAAAAGGATTGGATTTATTTATAAGTTTGTTAGTTTTAGTCAAAGATGATAATAATAATAATAATAAAGGTCATGACAAACCCCAAATTGGTGTATGAGACCCCCTTCGCCCTGGGCCTACATAGGCCTACATAGGTATACATAACCTACCCCATTTGGATTTGAACTTGTAACTTCTTAACCATTAGGCCCATATTATAATTTTATTAACTTAAAAAATAAAAATAAAAAAATTAATTTGTTGTTTTTAAATTTAATTTATTTGGTTATAAGTTTTTATTCTAAAATTTTTCGTGATAAAAGTTAAATTTCAATCGGTTTAGTATTTAGTTTCATTTATGGGACTAAGGCTAAATGCTATTTGAAAGCACATGACCCCGTTATTGTAGCCTAAACAATGATAGTATAGGATGATAGTACAAGATATTGGCTTTCTTATAAATACTATCTAGGCTGAAACCACCTTTTGTTCTTGGAGTGAGACCGAAAATTTATTATGATTTGCTAAGAGCTCATCTTTTTCAGATGTAAGGAAACAGGTTAACAACCCAAAATCTAGAGGCAACTAGCAAGAGAAAAATTTTGCGAAACATGTTAACAACCCAAAACCTAGAGGCAAATGGCAAGAACAAAAGTTTGCCCCCTTATGACCCACCATCGAATTATTTCGAGTGGTGTAGTTTTCCTTGAATAATGATGTTGAGTCAACCCGATGAAAACCAATGATCATTATCGTTACTACCAATAAAAACTGAGTTATCATAAGTTAAAAAAAAACCCTTGTCTAAATTATTCATTAAACCTTAATAATAAAATAAAATTAATAATAAAATTAAATATTTTGATCTCCTAAATTACGTGTTGCCTTAGTTTTGACAATAAAAAAAAGTTTTATGTTTATATAAGTTGGTTTCATTTTGTTGTTGCAACAATTATACTATCTATGCATTAATATCTTACTTCACATGTAATAATTAAGGAGGCAAAGAAATATATTTGTGTATAAATGTACAATTTTACTTTTTAAGAGGGTTGGGGTTGGTACTGGGGAGGTTAAAATGTATATTTGTGCAACACACACTCTTTCATTCTCAACACCCACCCATTCGAGGGGTGAAAGTGTGCTTATGTACACATGGATTTTGAAACAACCATCACAATGCTAATCACACTTGAGTTTTCCAACCTGTAACCTTTTGCAATACAATATTCTCTTAGTTTTTTTCCCTAGTCAACGAAATTGATTCTAGTATTTGAGTTAGCATGTTTGTAATGACCCCGTCGTTATGACTACAAGCAATGCAAGCAAGATAATTTTTTTTTTTTTTGCGCAAGAAGTAAAAAACCATCAACCATTCATCACGCCGACCTTTCATTTCGTGCAAGAAGAATTATCCCAACAATCAGTCATTACCTAAATTTTCATTACGCATGAGAAAAATAAATCTAAACCTTATACCATACATCATTCAAGGCGCGCATTGAAATTAATCACCTAATTATTCATGCCTCATCGAAATTCAGTGCACGCAAAAATCCAAATATTATTCACAGCAAAATCCAAGGTGCAGGTAATCTATTTATGTGTTTAGTCACACATTAATGTTTCTTAAATGGCAAAAGAGAATCTGTGTGCTCAAGAAATCATACATCAACTTCATTTAAAATGCGCACTAAAATCTAGTCATGCAATCAATCGTTCTTCATCATCAATTTCAAGGTGCGGCCGAAGGTTCTACTACAAATCCAACATCATTATAAGGTTGCAAATAACGTCTGTGGAATCTTCCAACCATAGTTCTTCAATTGACATTATCAACATGAAACTCAATTAACATCTCAGGATACTCCCACACTGTTTCACTCTAAGGATGTTTGCTAAAACGATCCACTCCACCGAAGCACAGGACTAGTCCATCAATTTAACCACTAGACCAACCTTGATTAAAAATATTAAATTTTCATTATCTCAACAATGTTCTAAAAGAAGTAATTTCTTTCTTATCTCACTAGAACTCTAGCTCTACAAGTATTTTTCTAATTGTATAAATTTGAACACTTCAATATCTCGACCAATTTACGTTACAAGTAGTGGCTATATTGCTTTGCTTAGACCCAATGATTTGATGTAAATATTGATAATACAGTTTCTATGAGGCTATGATTTGCATTCACATTCAGGCCATCTCCCTTGGCAACTTTTAATGCCATAGTTTTTAAAGTTAATGAGAACCCTTCGAAAAAACAGAAAGTGCATTCACAAAAATTAGTGTAGGAGAGGGAACCGATAATTCCATATCCAATTGTCAACTCCATCGTTTTTATGTCGTTCTCACAACGGTTGGTTAGTGTTGTGTTCCACACACTAAGATGCGCATTAAGCTGGACAACACTGGGAAATGACAAGATTCTGTTTAAAATTATGTAAATATAAAATTTCCAAGAAATAATCTCTCATTTCAAAGTTCTGGATGAGTCCGAATGAAATTCTCGATAAAGCTGAAAGTTCATCAATAAAAATACCCAAAGAAATATGTAAAAAGTTATTGCTGTTGGAGTTACTTCACACACACATAGGATTTATTTTTCCTAAGGTTATTCCTTGTTTATTAGTCATAATTAGTCATTATCCAGTCTCTTATATTTTAGGGGAGAATATTCCACCTGGAGAATATTCTCTTTCAGTTGACACTTCAGTTTGACTAGTTGAATTGAGTTTAGATGTTGCATTGGTTTTGTCACCATGCAACATTGGGATCATCACCAACTCACTACTCTTTGTTCAGTCAGTTAACTGAAGACTAGTTGACTAGTTAACTCAACTAGGTGGCAGTTCACTCCTGTAACTGCCTGAGAGACTAGACTAGGTGGCAGTTCACTCCTGTAACTGCCTGAGAGACTAGACTAGGTGGCAGTTCACTCCCATAACTGTTGGTGTGTGTCCAGATCAATCTAGACCACCACTATGGCTCATTAGTTACTCATGTATCCTATATCTATTTTAAATTATTCACTCTTTGAGTGTGGAATACGGTTAATGAGAATTCTTCCATTCTTTCTATATTGCTTCTTCTCTCTCAATTTCTCTCTGCAAATGTGTGTAGTATTTTCTAGCTAGATCTATTCTGTGTAGGTTCAACACATTTACATGGTATTAGAGCTGACGGACTTCTAAGCAAAAGCTACACCAAATCATTTTTTGCAGGTACAAAAGATTGAATACAACAAAAAGATGGATTATTCGCTGGAAATACTTCTCACGCCTCATAACTATTTGGAATGGAAGACAAAAATTATGCTTCATCTTAGATGCAGAGGCTTGTACCAAATTACTATGGCAGTGGAAGTAGAGCCCGATTCTGTCGATGAGAAAATTGACTTTCTCAATAGACAAGATATGGCCATAGGAAGTATCGGCATGTTTGTTTCTCTCGAACTTTTCCATCAAGTATATGAAGAATCACAAGGATTAACTCCAAATGAATTATGAACCAGATTGGAGGTTCTATTTGGGAATAAAGAATATTGTGAAGATTTTATGCAGGAGGTTTAACATATAGAGCCAGAAGAGAAGCCATCAGAAGATCCGACTTCTTATTATGAAGAGTCATCTACAAACGTTTTTGCAGAAATTAGTATTCCAATAATTGAAGATGATTTCTACTCCATTTTAGATTTGTTTTCTGAAATTCTTGTGGGAGATATATGGCATGCATCTCAGGAGTCACATGCAGACACTTTTACATGAACCATGCATGCATCTCAGGAGTCAAAAATGGATCCGCGCACATCAGACACCATTCTGATATTTTATGAGAACCATTTGCAGAAACAAATTATATATTTGAATTTCTCTTGGGAAAATATCCAATTTCAAAAAAAAAATCATCCGAAACAGAGTCCAGAAAGTGAAGTTATGATCGTTTCAAAATCAACGAAATTTCAGCGTTTTTCGGGAAACGATCGCACGATTTTCAAAGTTTAATCCAAAATTTATTTGGATATTATTCATTACAAGAAGATAAAGTGGATATGTGTGGAAATATCAATTATGCATATACTTCATCAGATCCCTGTAGACATCTACATCTTCAACAAAATCTTCAAAGAGCACAAACTTGCACAGTTGCGAGGTCTTCTTGGAGTGAAGGATATGGTTGCTTAGCAACTGCCTTTTGTTCCTTATCATTTTTTATTTTATGCATTGTAATTTGAGGGGGGGGTTTGTTCCCATGAGGTTTTCCCTCTTTCCTCGTTTATTTCAGTGTATCTTTTGTATTTGGGTACCTAACATGGCCTCGTAGCCGGGATCCATTCTTTATTTTCACCATAGTGATGTTCAGGGGGGGGTGTTGGAGTTACTTCACATACAGCTAGGATTTATTTTTCCTAATGTTATTCCTTTTTTATTAGTCATAATTAGTCATTATCTAGTCTCCTATATTTTAGGGGAGAATATTCCATCTGGAGAATATTCTCTTTCAGTTGACACTTCAGTTTGACTAGTTGAGTTGATTTTAGATGTTGCATTGGTTTTGTCACCATGCAACATTGGGATCATCACCAACTCACTACTCTTTGTTTAGTCAGTTAACTGGAGACTAGTTGACTAGTTAACTCAACTAGGTGGCAATTCACTCCCGTCACTGCCTGAGAGACTAGACTAGGTGGCAGTTCACTCCCGTAACTGTTGATGTGTGTCCAGATCAATCTAGACCACCACTATGGCTCATTAGTTACTCATGTATCCTATATCTATTGTAAATTATTCACTCTTTGAGTGTGGAATACGGTTAATGAGAATTCTTCCATTCTTTCTATCTTGCTTCTTCTCTCTCAATTTCTCTTTGCAAATGTGTGTAGTATTTTCTAGCTAGATCTATTCTGTGAAGGTTCAATGCATTTACAATTTCCCCGAGCATCCATATGTGTCTTTGAATACACTCTTATCCATGCATCGCAATTTACCTAATTATAAGCCCAACCTTGCGACCAAAAGACTTGACAATATATGATCCGAAATCGGATTCAGAAGCCTGTCAGGGCATGGAAAATGCTCAAAAATGAAAGTGCTCGAAATCCGACGAAACCAACACCATTGCGTCCAAAAGCTCGTCTTCCTAATTCCGGTGGTATAATTTTTATGTCAAACGGAGTCCGTATGAAGAAGATATCGCATTCTGTCCGCCAAGCCAAACAGGGAAAATTTTGGATGGTGACTGTACCTGTCCGTACAGTCCGTAAAGGACACGTGTCAGTCCGTATGATGACACGTGGCAGGTCCGTACATGTGACATGGCAGCACCAGGGGACGACACGTGGCAGGTCCATATGATGACGTGGCAAATTCCGTACGGGACACATGGCAGCTCCAGAGCGTGACACGTGTCAGGCTGATTTGGCATTATCGACGCGCAGATGGACCAATCCCAAAGTGACACATGTCACCACTGGAAGGGTGACATGTGGCAGGGTGATGTCATCCAGTGACATGGCAGGTT
Organism: Picea engelmannii; assembly: GCA_009831015.1. Classification (NCBI taxonomy): domain Eukaryota; kingdom Viridiplantae; phylum Streptophyta; class Pinopsida; order Pinales; family Pinaceae; genus Picea; species Picea engelmannii. The sequence goes on along the minus strand of ML781252.1, from coordinate 211,851 downwards.
GACGCAGCAGGTGACTGGACAGTACGACGGCTGACATGGCAGGTGACAGAGCAGTGACGCGTGGCAGTACGGCAGACGATGTGGGCCAATCAGATGCTGACATGTGGCATTTAATTGGCAAGTGATTGGGTGCCACGTGGCCCAATCACGGGCTGCCACGTGGCACCCCGAGTTTAGCCAATGAGGGCTATGTCAAAATTTTATGGGGCCCGGGGGATTCGAACCCCGGACCTCCTCCACCATAGCGCCTTTGTAATAAGATTCCAACCAACAAACCATCGTGTGAGTCTTTCTATGTAAGTGGGAAAAAGGCTATTTAAGTTGTGTGTTGTTTGAACGGATGGGGGGTCAGGCCGGGGCTTGGCCCCGACCTAAGGTTTTAATACTTATGCCCATAACACATAACATGCAGAGTATATACCATAATCCCGCGGTTCTATTACCTACGATCACAGGACCGGGTTCTATCTTTGTTTTGGGCGCAGGGGTTACAATGGTTATAACCGTTAGGCCCGTGGACGTATACCACGCCAATGGAACCAAGAGCTAATGCCACAGGGGGCCAACGCTTAGCCTACGGCTAGCGCTTGGCCATATTACCAGTGCATATGACCACCTAAAGGGGGTGCGCGCTGGGCCAAAGGGGGCTAGCGCCCTTTTTAACTACCATATAGTTAAAGTGGGTTATTTTAACCACTTTTTGAATTATTAATGTAATTTAACCCTTTGTTAATGATTTTTGGGGGTTATTAGACATTTTTAGAGCCTAACTTCTTGGAGGAAGTTGGAGATGGGAAACCAACTTTCCCACTATTTAACCAAGGCCATTTTGAGGCCAAGGGGTCATCTTTTGGACAGATTTTTGATGGTTTTGGAGAGTAGAGATGCTGAGGCAAAGCCAAGTCAAAGCCAGTTTGAGGCAGGGAAGCTGTTGAGGAGGAGATGCTGTCGGACGATTTTTGAGAGCTTGGGACATCCGTTTCAGGTGCCGTTTTTTGTGCAAGATTCTAGAGATCTGGGCGAACATGACCAGATCAGTCTAGAAGCCAATCAACATTGTAAATATGTACTATTAAGCTTTCGAACAGAAATAAAGAAGCCTCCCTCACAGAGAAAAGGCCCGGAGACGTAGGCAAAGTTGCCGAACTCCGTTATCAAACTTGTGCATTATGGTTTGCTGCTTTTCATTGCATTTCAGATCTGAAATTATGTTAATGGCTATATAATTCATTTTCTTTTCTCTCTCTTTCATTAAGTTTCCCAATGGTCAATTAATGCATGCTAATTAAACTCAACCATAGTCATTCGAAAAATCCTGACGGATCAAGTGGTATCAGAGCTAGTTGACGTTTGGATTTGAGTTTTGCATGTTAGCCAGGGAAGAGCACATCTCA
>ML781252.1:157604-209420 GCA_009831015.1 Picea engelmannii | reverse complement strand
AAGTGGATGTCTCAACTTCATTGTGTTTTTCTTCCCCTGATGTAATCATCTTTCAGAGACAAAGAGCAAGCCGGGTGGCCTATCCCGAGCTTGTCGAGTGGTCAGTAACCTTTTGGGGACCAAAAGGTCTTATTGTTGGGAGGCGTGATCCGAAATCGGATTCAAAAGCCTGTCAGGGCATGAAAAATGCTCAAAAATGAAAGTGCTCAGAATCCGACGAAACCAACACCATTGAGGTAACTTGATCCGTCAGGATTTTTCGAATGACTATGGTTGAGTTTAATTAGCATGCATTAATTGACCATTGGGAAAATTAACGAAAGAGCGAGAAAAGAAAATGAATTATACAACCATTAACATAATTTCAGATCTGAAATGCAATGAAACGCAGCAAAGCATAATGCACAAGTTTGATAACGGAGTTCGGCAACTTTGCCTACATCTTCGGGCCTTTTCTCTGTGAGGGAGGCTTCTTTATTTCTGTTCGAAAGCTTAATAGTACATATTTACAATGCCGATTAGCTTCTAGACTGATCTGGTCATGTTCGCCCAGATCTCTAGAATCTTGCACAAAAAATGACACCTGAAACGGATGTCCCGAGCTCTCAGAAATCGTCCGACAGCATCTCCTCCTCAACAGCTTCCCTGCCTCAAACTGGCTTTGACTTGGCTTTGCCTCAGCATCTCTACTCTCCAAAACCGTCAAAAAGCTGTCCAAAAGATGACCCCTTAGCCTCAAAATGGCCTTGGTTAAATAGTGGGAAAGTTGGTTTCCCATCTCCAACTTCCTCCAAGAAGTTAGGCTCTAAAAATGTCTAATAACCCCCAAAAATCATTAACAAAGGGTTAAATTACATTAATAATTCAAAAAGTGGTTAAAATAACCTACTTTAACTATATGGTAGTTAAAAAAGGCGCTAGCCCCCTTTGGCCCAGCGCGTGCCCCCTTTAGGTGGTCATATGCACTGGTAATATGGCCAAGCATTAGCCGTAGGCTAAGCGCTGGCCCCCTGTGGCATTAGCTCTTGGTTCCATTGGCGTGGTATACGTCCACGGGCCTAACGGTTATAACCGTTGTAACCCCCGCGCCCAAAACAGAGATAGAACCCGGTCCTATGGTCGTAGGTAATAGAACCGCGGGCTTATGGTATATACTCCGCGTGTTATGTGTTATGGGCATAAGTATTAAAACCTTGGGTCGGGGCCAAGCCCCGGCCTGACCCCCTGTCCGTTCAAACAACACACAACTTAAATAGCCTTTCGCCCACTTACATAGCAAGACTCACACGATGGTCCGTTGGTTGGAAGCTTATTACAAAGGCGCTATGGTGGAGGAGGTCCGGGGTTCGAATCCCCCGGGCCCCATAAACTTTTGACATAGCCCTCATCGGCTAAACCCGAGGTGCCACATGGCAGCCCATGATTGGGCCACGTGGCACCCAATCACTTGCCAATTAAATGCCACGTGTCAGCATCTGATTGGCCCACGTCATCTGCCGTACTGCCATGCGTCACTGCTCTGTCACCTACCATGTCAGCCGCCGTACTGTCCAGTCACCTGCTGCGTCAACCTGCCATATCACTGGATGATGTCACCCTGCCATGTGTCACCCTTCCAATGGTGACACGTGTCACTTCGGGATTGGTCCATTTGCGCGCCGATAATGCCAAATCAGCCTAACACATGTCACGCTCTGGAGCCACCACGTGTCCCGTACAGAATCTGCCACGTCATCGTACGAACCTTCCATGTGTCATCCCCTAGTGCTGCCACATCACCTGTATGGACCTACCACATGTCATCGTATGGACTGACACGTGTCCTGTACGGACTGTACAGACAGGTACAGTCAGCATCCAAAATTTTCCCTGTTTGGCTTGGCGGACAGAATGCGATATCTTCTTCATACGAACTCCGTTTGACATAAAAATTATACCACCAGAATCAGGAAGATGAGCTGGACGCAATGGTGTTGGTTTCATCAGATTCCAAGCACTTTCATTTTTGAGCATTTTCCATGCCCTGACAGGCTTTTGAATCCGATTTTAGATCAATATACCAGTCCAAAATTTCAGTTTTATTTAAGATTTAACGTTCTGGTAGACATTCACACTCTTAACCTTGGAGCAAATATAAACCAGGTTGTTCAATTGCAAAACTCGGTTGAATAAAAAATGTCTATGTGATGAAGTAATCGCTGTGTATCATAGATGAAGTCGCTGTCTATAACACATGATACATAGGATCATTGTCAACATATATATATATATATATATATATATATATATATATATATATATATACATATCTGTCCCAATAAATATACCTTCAATTAAATATATGTGTAAATAAATATATATGTCCATACAGATTGTCGTCCAAATCACTGTCCAAAATCATAATGATAGAAATAACATTGATAATAAAATTAGCATTGATAGAATCGATGACAATAATAATAAATTCATTGTCAATTACTGTAAACATATCATAAATTCGTTGTCCATGTTATTGCTATCCAAAATGCCGAGTCACTGTCCAAAATCGTGATGATATAAATAACATTGGTAATAAAATTAGCATTGATAGAATCACTGGAAATAATAATAAATTCGTTGTCAATTGATGTAACATACCATAAATTCGTCGTCCATGCTATTGCTATCCAAAATGCAGAGGGTAGTGTGCCTTCCAAATGCAGATGTTTTACCCTTTCTAAACGTTGGGAAATCAGTGTTATCAAAGGGAAAAACGTTGTCATACACAACATACAACGCAACACTTACAAAGTCACGATCACAAAATTGCACAAACGTAGCGCATCTATACATTCTCGGCCATTCCATTGTATAAAACATATCATAAAATTGTAGTCACAAGATAGGTATAAAATCGTTGTTACAAAGAATCAATTCATAGTCACAAGATGGGTATAAAATCGCGTTTATGAAGATATCGCTGTCTATAAGTACATAAATAGAAATTGCTGTGTATATCCACATATATATACATCACTATCCAAATTGACATATAATCTTAAATAACTGTCAAATATAATTATGACAACTATCAAACATTGTCAATAAACATAGGTAAAACGCAGTGAAGGTAAAATGCAGTCAATATAACATATGTAAAACACAGTCACTATAAATTACCATAGCAATCACTACATCTAAAAAAAACACTGTCAAGACCAATCTAAGTACTGGGATTCATTATTAAAATCGCAGAGATAAAGCGCATAGATAATCACACAAAAATGCAGAGATACTCAACACAAGAAGGCACAAGGACCAATCATTCGACAATGAATCAATCAATGCAAGGATTCTCATTCACAAGGAGGGCGCAAGGACAAGAGATCAATCATAAGGGAAAACACCAATATAATGAAAGGATAGATGGTTGGTGTTGGTCACTATAATTGCTTATTAATTAAACAATCAAGTGTTACATAAATTGTCAACCCAGGGAAGTCTGTTTATTTCAAAGGCAATCACACACTGTATATGCTCAATCTCAAAATCAATCTAGAGTTGTAGTAAAAGTACACTAATCACACCTTGCTTTGAATAGACTGAATTTCTACTCTAAATTATAGTGAAAGCAATCTATCTATTGCAGAGTTTAAGATTCAAAAGGAAATAATTATCAGAAGAATCCTGGATTACATTAAGAAGCAACAACCTAGGAAAAATGAACCTTTCAGCATACTGCAAAGAAGACTAACTATTCTGTAACAGAGAACAAGACCCTATTCCCCAAAGTAGGAATCTTCAACACCTATCTCTGACTATCACACTTTCATAAACTCATTCTATAAACATAATTACCAATCAAAATGATTAACAAGTACTGAAGGCTAACTATTCTGTAACATAGAACATGACCCTATTCCCCAAAGCATGAATCTTCAACACCTGTCTCTGACTATCACACCTTCAAACATAATTACCAATCAAAATAATTAACAATTACCTAGGAATGAATTGTATGAAAACAATGTAACAATCAGTGGAAACAGAGTTTCAACAAAACATAGTTTCGACAAGGTATGAATAAAAATAATACTTAACACACTACAAAAATTAATGGGTGAATATTGTGAAGAAGGTAGGCCCTTTCCTTCTCACAAGATTCCCCAGAAATAAAAGGAATTAGGAAGGAATGCTCAAAATGATATTTTATTCATCAGTCAAATATGACGAGTTACAATATCCAGAGTGAACAGACTCTTTCTCTGTGATTCGCTTCTAGATAGGCCTTTCGTAATCTCCCTCTAATGTTGATTTCTTCACTATTTAAAGAGGAGAATCCTCTTAATACAATTAAGCATAAAATTACATGTGTACATACAAATCCTATTCTTAGTCTGATCTAATCTTCTATGCTGGAATAGAATATTCTAATCTCCCGTAGCAAAATGCTGTTATAGTAGTTGGAATGGTGCTAGCTTGAGGTACAGTTGTTGTGGCCGGTGTAACAACTTCTTTATTTATCTTTTCTTGTTACTGTTGTTTGTAAAATACTGTTTCAGCATCACAAATCACAGACTATTTCAGCAATGGGATTTGCATCTTGTTTAACTGTTTCAGCAACGTGGTCTCAAGCAACAACGATGGTTGTAATGGTGTTGGCTTAAGGTATGGCTGTTGTGGCCAATGTAACAACTCCTTCTTGTTACTGCTGTATGTAAAATGTTGTTTCAGCATCACAAATCACAGACTATTTCAGCAACGAGATTTGTGTACTATTGACTGTTTCAACAACGTGGTTTGTGTACTGTTGACTGTTTCAGCAACATGGTCTTCAAGCAACAACAGTATATTAACTGCAGTCTTCAAACTGTTTCAGCAGCTATATATTTCTGATTAATGGCTAAGTATGAGATTAATGTAAAATTACATGTAAAACAAATTAAACATATAACAAAGAGAAGAAACGTTATATACCTTTGGAGAAATAGGTTAAGGTGATAATGTAGGATTAAATATGAGTGGGAAAATGATGTAATGATAACAAAAAGTATGAGCAAAAAGGTACATTATAGGGTCTTAACATCCCCCCCAACTAAAAAGGTTGCATGTCCTCAGGCAACTTCAATCTGAATCATAATCCAGATACCGACTCTGAGCATGCAAATTACTCAAGTAGTAGCTGTGGAAAGTACTGTTTGTTGGAGCTCTGAATCCTTGAACACGTTGTAGCCTTTGCCAGGCTACTGCTTCAACCTTCTTGGACAACTTATGATGAACTTGATACTTCTCTGCTAGCATCCACAGAATGGGAAAATGGAACTGATAACCTATCCAATTTTCAGCACATTGCTAGACACATTTGATGTAACTTGGTACACGGGAGATTGCTGTCTCAAGATTGGTAGGACTAAAGGGATTGTGTTCTTGCCTTTTCTCAGAAGATTGTTGCCAAAATGTGTTATTTGCTTCTAGGGAAAAGTCTCTGCGGATTTAATAAACTGTTGGCAATCCTGAAGTACTGTTGCCTGTAGTTGCCTTATGTATTGAGTCATCTCTGGTTTCTTCAAAAATTTGTAATATTCTGCAACAAAGGTAGAAGCATTCTGTGGTTCTAGCTGTATCCAAAGGAGACGGTTATCTTCATTATGCTTGGCAGCTAGAAAATCATTCTGCCACGTAATCTGGTTGGTAAGGAAGGAGACTAGTGCCCGAATCTGGATATCACCAACAAGAGGGTTGAGATTAAGCTGTCTGTTCTCAGGAATAGCTTCATTATGAAGATATACCTCACATAATAGATGCTGATCAATAGTAGAGGCTTCTGCAAAGGTTTTAACAAAATCTTTTGGTTTTAGCACTGCACAGGGTCTTCCTTCTTTGATTGATTTAATCTGAAAAAAGTAAGTCGTTCTATAAGAAAAACAGAGTAATTTGATGATGGTTTCCTAGCAGCCAACAATTTTTGTACCAAATCAAACATCAGGAGCAATTTGCCTTTTAACTCTTCATTCTGCTTCTTATGGGCACACGATTCTTGGTGTGTTTTCTCCAAAGCTTCCCAGTTTGAATAGATGTGGTTCAGCCAAAGTAGTCTGTGCTCCTGCAGACTTTTGTCCTGTATAATAGCAGACTCCTTTTTCCATTTGTCCATTATTGCCTGTTCATTCCATGGTTGAGTTTGTATTTCAACATCGCAAGTGGTAGGCCAAGGTAGGGTCTGAGTGGCTTGTTCCACAAAAGTAGGGGTAGATTCATCAATAGGCAAATTTTGAATAGCTTTTCTGATAAAAACAGGGGCTTCAGATGTAGCAATTGTTGTAGGCCAGGGTTCATTTTTTTGAATTTTGGAAGGTCCTACTAGTTCTTGTGTAACAATAGGGTGTTCTTCTTCTTTAACTACAAAAGTTGTAGGTGCAGAGGAAGCTCCAGGCATTGGAATTTGAACCACTTTGTAGCCTGCTTGATAATAAATATTCCCACATTGGTTGCACATATACTCTCTACACTGATCATCTTTTGTGTTTTTCTCTGCCATGGCCGCTACGCGAGCTAAGGTATACAAATTAAGTTCCTTGTCATAAGCTTCCTTTGCCATTACCAACTCTTGTTTGTAAGCTTCCGGTTCTGATCTTAGAAACTCGTTCTCTTGTAAGAGAGAAGCCATTGTTGGTTCTGGTTGTTGATCTGTCATCGGTGTATCAAGAGGGGTGACTGGTTTTAGTGTAGCGGTCACAACCTCGGTAGCTGATTCTTGTGGAGAAGCTACAAAATCAACAGCTGAGTCTTGTGTTTCAACCACTTGATGTAAGGAAAATAGTGTTGCCACACCCTGGGAATGTGATTTTTGAATTTTAGGAATAAAGTCAGCAGCTGGTTCTTGTGTTTCAACTGTAGCTGGTTCTTGTGTAACAACTATAGCTGGTTCTTGTGTTTCAGCTACTGAATGAGTAGCTAGTTCTTGTGTAGCAACTACTGTTGCAACATCCTGGGCATCTAATTCTTGTATTTCAGGGATGAAGTCAACAACTAGTTCTTGTGTTTCAGTTGTAGCTGGTTCTTGTGTAACAACTATAGCTGGTTCTTGTGTTTCAGCTACTTGATGTAAATAAAATGATGTCGCAACATCTTGGGCTTCTGGTTCTTGTGTTTCAGTGCCCATGGGTTGAACAGGTAAAAATTCCGGGGTTTGGGAGAGTAGAGGTGTATGGTTTTTTAGAAAAATGGGTTGGGGGTTTAGGGCAGTGGCTGCTCTTGTTGAAGCCCTCATTCGTTTTTTTGGTAAAAAGGAAGGAAAAGTAGGAATTTGCTTCTTTCTTTTGCGTGTGGGTTTTTCCTCAGTGATGGGGCAGGGAGGGTTATCAGGTTTATCTGCTTCAGAATCATCACTAAGTATATGAACAGTAGGGGTAGATGATTCTGGTAAATTGTGGGGTGAACTTGGTATGGTGGAAGGAATTGGGTCAATTGGATCTGTAGGTGGATTAGTAGGTATTTCCGGAGGGTCAGGAAGGTTTTGTGGTTGCTCTTCATGAGGGTTTTCAGGATGTTCAACAACTTCCTGAGGGTTTATGGGTGGATTGTTTAGGGGAGGATTTTGTTGGGAAAAACCCTTTTGGATGAGTAGTTGAATGAGACGGTGATGGGTGAGGGAAAGGGCAGGACTTTTAGCCTTTTTACAATAATGCGACATATTTCTAAGACATCCGAGCAAATAGTAGGGAATATTCACCAATCTAGCATGTCGTAAATGAGATAACAAGACAAAATCGTACTGGTAAACTACCTGGTATTGACCTTCACAAGTGAGATAGTGCTTGACAAACTCTGTAACTTTCGGCCAAGGAGGCGGAAACAAGCTAAGTTGAACACCTCGGCCTTTAGGCTCAACTTGTTATCCTGGCAAGAGAAAATCCTGCTAGGCATTAAGGATAATGTGTTTGCGGTTGAACCAACGAATGCCAGTGACGGGAAGACCCAAAACCTGTGCTATATCATCCTCTGTGATTGGAATCCTAACCCCTTGAACAATATAATGGTCTTGTTGAAGATTCTGAGCAAATTGAAGAACCTGTTGTTGATCAAATCCCTGGAGCCTCTGAAAATAACCTAGTGAGCCTGCCTGCTGAAAGATTTGGTAGACTTCTGGATACAATTCTAGCAGGGTTTTCGTGGCGGGTTCGTATCGTATAACATGGCCTCCCATAGCTAATATCTCAGTAGAATGCACAGTCAGAGAGTCGAGTAACCGCTTCCGAACAGAGTAAGTTTTGCAGATGAAGGCATGCAAATGGTGGTGAAAAAAAGACGAAATGATGGGTAAAAAGGAGTGATGGTAGTCGGTTTGTGTGAAATAATGGCATAAGATTTCGATATCCCCGCCCAACTATGGCTAAAATAGTGACTTTAAGCGAATGATAATAATGAATCAGGATCTTCTCATTAGCCATAGTTCAATTGTATTTACATATAAAGTTTACATACCTCATATTTGCCTTTGATTCGTACTTCGAAAAATATAGTTCCTGTCCATAATAGATTTGCAGTAACCATGGGAGAGACTTTGGATTTATGAGAGAAATTGTATCAAAGTTTTTTTTAATCATGAGAGAAGGTCGTGAAAGGACAAAATGTAGTATGAAAATAGGAGAAGTGAGAGATAAAGAGCTGAAGCAGATGTTTTTATTGACATGAAATGATGAAAAAGTGGTGTTTCAGTAACAGGAAAAGAATGGAAAAATGTTTGCTGAAGAGTGATGTTTTAACAATGGAAAATACTGTTGAAGAAATGGTGTTTCAGTAGTGGGGAAAAATGGGGGAAAATATTGTTGATCAGTGGTGTTTCAACAATGGGGAAGATGGGAAAAATGAGGAAAATGTTGCTGGAGAGTGGTGTTTCAGCAATGGGAAAAATGGCGAAATATTGCTGAACAATGGTGTTTTAGCAATGGGAAAAAAATGGGGAAAATGAGGAAAATGTTGCTGAAGAGTGGTGTTTCAGCAATGGGAAAGATGGGAAAATTGAGGAAAATGTTGCTTAAGAGTGGTGTTTCAACAATGGGGAAAATGGGAAAAGATGAAGAGTGGTGTTTCAACAATGGGAAAAAGGGTGAAATATTGCTGAACAATGGTGTTTCAACAATGAAAAAAAAAAATGGGAAAATGAGGAAAATGTTGCTGAAGAGTGGTGTTTCAGCAATAGGAAAGATGGGAAAAATGAGGAAAATGTTGCTGAAGAGTGGTGTTTCTGTAATGGGGAAAATGGGGAAAATGAAGAAAAATGTTGCTGAATGGATTGAAGAAAGAGGGAGCAATGCTTCACAAAATGAAGCTTGGATCTGCTTGTAGTAAGATTGTCCTTTCTTGGTAGGCCTTTTCTTGGATCGAGAATCTGCAAAAGAATCAATTGTAACATGCCATTCCTTGACAGGGATTATTAGTAAAATAAATTTAATCTAATACTAAAGAAATTAAATTCAGAAAAATTAATTGCAATGAGGGGCAGGAGGCTCCTCTAAAAAGAGATAATGTGAATCTGCCACACACGTGGCCTTAAAATCTTCTTTGGAAATGGGGCGCTGGTATAGACGGAGCCGATGACCATTCACTAATAACAAAGTTTTAGAGTCATCGATTGTGAGGAGCCTTATTGTTCCATTGGGGAAAACAGTGTCCACTTCGTAAGGTCCTAGCCATCTTGTACGTAGTTTCCCTTGAAATTCTTTAAACTGAGAATCATACAATAAAGCCCAATTACCTTTTTGGAATTGCTTATGCTTGATGATTTTATCATGCCATTTTGTTCTTTGTTGTTGAATCATAGTTGTCTGGTGAATGACATCTAATCTTTTTTCATCCAATTCATTAAGATGCTGCAACTTGACTGTTTGTGCATCAGTCAAATCAAGGTTAACAACTAGAGCAGTCCTTAAGGTTTTGATTTCAAATTCCACAGGAAAGACAACACTTTTTCCATAAACTAATTCATAGGGGGGGAATCATGTAGTATTTCTCCAGGTAGTTCTGTAGGCCCATAATGCTTCAGGGAGCCTTTGAGACCAATCCTTCCGGTTTTCCTTCACTTTTTTTGTGAGAATGGATTCTATTACTTTATTTTTGCTTTCCACCTATCCATTGGCTTGGGGGTGGTATGGTGTAGTCATTCTATGATGAATATGATATTTTTGAAGGATGGCTTTAAAACCTGAGAAGTGAAAGGAGGTCCCCCATCTGTGACTAATTCTCTAGGCACTCAAAATCTGATAAATATATCTCAAATAAAAAATCTAGAACAACTTCTTCAGTAGCTCTATGGAGTGCTTTATCCTCCACCCATTTGGTCATATAATCTGTGTAGGCCACTATATAAAATTTTTGATTGGATGGAGGGTTAATGGGTCCTACAAAGTCTAAGGCCCATCTTTCAAATGGTTCGAGTACTACTTGGGGATTTAATGGCATTTCATCTCTATGATTAGGTTGACCCATTCTTTGAAAGCTATCATAGGCCCGAATATATTTCTTTTCATCTTTGAAAAATGAGGGCCAATAATAACCCATCCTGAGAATTTTATGTGCTGTTCTTTTATCAGCAAAATTCCCTCCACAAGGGCCATCATGACAAGATTTTAGTAAATCATAAACCTCATCTTCTCTAATGCATCTTCAAATTTCTTGATCAAGTCCTATGTGGAAAAGACACCCACTTATCCAGCTATACCGAGAACTTTGTTGAATGATTCTTCTTTTCTCTCGGTGGGATAGGTGTGGTGGTAACTTCCCTGCAACCAAGTAGTTAACGATGTCTGCATACCATGGTGAGTGAGCAGACACTGCAAATAGATATTCATTAGGAAAGGAATCATCTACTGGAGTATTATCATAAGGTGTTAACCAAGAAAGGAAATCAACAACTACATTTTCTTTTCCTGGTCTATCTACAATTGTAATATCAAATTCTTGTAATAATAGTAACCATCTGGAGACTCGATCATTTGTGATAGATTTGATAGATGAGTGATCAGTATGGACAAAAGTAGAATAGCCAGTGATGTAATGTTGAAATTTATTAATAGCATAGATAACTGCTAAAAATTCCTTCTTGGTAACTGTATAGTTAAGTTCAACATGACTCATATTCTTGCTAATGAAGTAAATAACATAAGGGAGATGATTTTTTTCTTGTCCCAAGACAAATCCTATTGCAGTATCTGAAGCATCAGAGGATATATGAAAGGGAAGTGTCCAATCAGGTCCTCTTAGAATAGGAGCTGTAGATAACTGATGTTTGAGTGTATCAAATGCTTTATGGCAAAGATTAGTCCACTTGAATTCAACATTTTTCATAAGTAACACAAACAAAGGAGAAGCTATTTTGAATTTTTTTTTGATAAATCTTCTATAGTATCCAGCATGTCCTAAGAAACTTCTCACATCTGTTTGGGTTTTGGGAATAGGAAGGTCTTTAATGACTTGTATCTTGGATGGATCCACCTGAATTCCTTGAGATGAAATAAAATGTCCAAGTATTACTCCTTCACTCATCATCATATGAAATTTTTCTGTGCTTAAGGAGATGTGGGCTTGTATACATCGTTTAAGTACTTTCTCAAGGTTTTGTAGTGCTTCTTCAAAAGAGACACCATAAGGGGTAAAATCATCCATAAAAATTTCCAGAGTCATTAATCATATCAGAAAAGATTCCTATAACTTCTCTTTGAAAGGTTGCTGGTGCATTACATAGTCCAAATGGGAGGACTCTATAAGAAAAAGTTCCCCAGGGGCTAGTAAAAGTGGTATTATCTTGGTCTTGGGGTGCAATTTTGATCTGGTTATACCCACTGAAACCATCTAAGAAAGAGAAGAATTTCTTCCCTGAAAAACTATCTAACACCTGATCAATGAAAGGTAACGGAAAGTGATCTTTTTGAGTGGATTTATTTAAGGCTCTATAATCTACACACACTCTCCATTTCCCATTTTTCTTAGGAACTATTACCAATGGGGAAACCCATTCACTGTCAGATATAAGATATATAAACCCTACATTAAGCAATTTTTGAAGTTCCTCTTTAAGAATTTCTCTTAGATTAGGTTTCATTCGTCGTTGATATTGGCAGATCGGTCGACAATCTTCCTTGATATAGATACAATGAGTACATAATTCAAGAGAGATTCCCTTCATATCTGTATAGTCCCATGCGAATGGTTCCTTATGTTCAAGAAACAACTTCATTAATTGCTGTGTTTCAACAATTGTCAAGTTGGGGTTTATATTCAGTGTTTTGTCAGGTTCAATTTCTACTGGTATACTTTTAGAAGAGATGGTAGCTGATGTTTGAGGTATGTCTTCAGGGTTAAGGCTTTCCTGGGTATCTGACTCCAAAAGTGAAGCTAGTTGATTATGTGTTTTTGAAGTCATAGAGGAGGGTTCACAAATAAAATTATTAATTACTTCATCCTCAGTGGCATCTTTAAGGCTTAAGGCTCGTCCAATAGTCAATATAGGTTGAGTAGTTTGATCATAAAAGTCCACCCATAAGGAATTGTCATTATTAATCAAGGGTGTAGCGTGAGGGTAGAGAGTAAGCTGTTTGGTCTCATATCCATTGGAAATTGTCATTGAACCAGATCTACAAATGATAAAGACATCTGCTATGGCTAGCCAAGGCTTGCCCAAAATTAGAGGGTGACCCCCAACTTTGTTTTAGGTTGTAATACCACAAAGTCAGCTGGATAATTCTAGGACTCAACTGAGATGATTAGGTCTTCAATGAATCCTTCCAGTTTGATTGTAGAACGGTCAACTAATTCTAGAATGGTTGGGGTATCTCTGATTTCATCCTTCAGTTGTAATAGTTGTGAAGTTTCAAGAGTCATAATATTGATAGAAGTGCCTAAGTATACCATAACTCGATGAATTATTGTTTTTCCAATTTGCACTGTGACGGTAGGGTGGCCGGGATCACCATATTTAACTGGATGAGCTTTACCTGACATTAGTGCAGACAAATCACCCATGACATGAACTGTGAGGGGATCTTTAGTTTTCCTACCGGGTTTCTTAACAAAAATGTCTCGCATAGTTCTGGCATAAATTGGTACATCTCTTAGTGCTTGTAATAGTGGAATTTTGACATAGAGATTTTGTGATTCCCCTAGAAGATTGAAAGCAGGTGGCTCAAGCATTTTAGTCAAAGCTAAACACTCAGGGAATGGTGGTTTTGTTGTTTCAACAACAGTGTTGGAGGATGATTGTACCTCTTCAGTTACATCGTGCTTTTTCATTTCTTATTTATCGAAATCAGAAGAGGTAACATCATCAATGATAGGTTCTACTATTTTCCCAGATTGTAAATGAATATCATTGCATTGTGTATGAAAAAGAGAAAGTATAGGCTAGTTTTGAATATCAATGCACTGCATAGCCTTATTATTGGGGTTAGGGTTAGGTTGTACAGGTAGTTGGGGCCTCATAATTTGATTGTTCGGTGGAGTACTTGATGGTAAAGAGAGTGGTTGCTGAACTTGTGATTGAAATTGAGGAAATTGATTTGGGAATGAGGGTTTTTGACCTCTCCAATTTGGATTCCATTGGTTAAGGTAAGGTTGTTGTTGTGAAGGCCCAGGTGTCCATATTGTTGGGTCTACAAAGGGAGGGTTTGTTTGTTGTATGGGTGGGTAGTTCATTTGATTGAAGGGAGGGTAATTTTCTATACTAAAAGAAGGATAATTATTCCAACAATTAGAATATGTAAATGGCATATTAGGATTCATACCTTGTCCTCGTGGTTGCCATTGTCTTCTCTGTGTCAACAGATAGACAACTTCATCTTCTTCATCAGTTGGTTGTAATGCTGCTTTGATTCCTGGTAAAGAAGGGCATTGTTGAGTTTCATGATCCTTATCACAAATGGTGAAAATTGGCTTTTTGTCCAATGGGCATTCCCTTCGTGGGTGCTTATCTCTGCATTTGGAATAAAAGATGGATAGAGCTGCTTCTGCTTCAACTTGTTTCTTTTGAATCTACAAGGTGTCAATTTGTGAAGCAAAAGAACTTAACATTTCAGTTTTAAATTCCTCAAGTAGATTACCTATTTCGGCTCTTGTTGCTCCTCCACTGGCTGATTTTTGAACTCTTGAAAATGTGGTATCCCTGTTGTTTGATCTATTCCTTGCAGCTCCTCTTGAACATCTTTTACAGAGGTTAACAATTTCATCATATGATTCTTTAGATATGTCCCCTTTTCCCATCATATTCAGCATATCTAGATAGTCATCCCTTACTCGTTTTAATAATATTTTTTTAAGAATATCCTTACTTACATCGGGGTGACTGGATCTTTGTAGATTATACTGTAGCCTTTCCACAAAGTCCTCCAGATTTTCATCCTCTTTCTGTATCATCTTGAATAATTCCTCTCTTTTTTATCTTGTTCGGCAATAGTCTTGATACTTGTGCAGGAATTTCTATTTCATCTGATCCCATGTTGTGATTACATGACCTCCAAGACTCATGAACCATCTTAATGCATTTCCATTTAATGTTGTTGGGAATAGCTTTAATTTTTGAGCATTGGAAATGTAATCATAACTTCTGCATAATATGTCAAACTCAAAAAGGAATTCATCAGGATCTTCAGAAGATAAACCATGAAAGTTAGGTATATCTGAAAGTGGAATATTCTTCATGGGAGCTACTCCTCTAGGAAGATCACCAATAGGAAATCCTAAGGTAGAAAAATATTTTTCATCGTTTACCTCTGCTTCAAGACCTACCTGCTCTTCATGGTGCAGTTCTTCATTATATCCATCCATGGTTTCTTTTTTTTGTTCCCCTACTGCACTTGCTCGATCCTCAATGTCGTCTGCTGGTTTTTCAACTGTATCCATTTCAAAGTTCGCTTGAAAGGAAGGTTGAGGCTTTGGTTTTCGAGAGCTTGGTCGTTGAGGAACAACAGATTCAGATTTTGATATAATCTGGTCGATGAAAGTCTTTCTTCCTCCTCTTCCTCTGCCCCTGCCACTTGTAGGGTCAGTTACCTTGAGGGGTCCGTGTCCTCTCATGTAATCTGTACATCTGAAAGAAAAACGTAAATGCTTTTGAAATCTATAATTGCCTTCCCCGACAACGACGCCAAAATGTTGTACACTATAATTGCTTATTAATTAAACAATCAAGTGTTACATAAATTGTCAACCCAGGGAAGTCTGTTTATTTCAAAGGCAATCACACACTGTATATGCTCAATCTCAAAAGCAATCTAGATTTGTAGTAAAAGTACACTAATCACACCTCTCTTTGAACCGACTGAAGTTCTACTCTAAATTACAGTAAAAACAATCTATCTATTGCAGAGTTTAAGATTCAAAAGGAAATAATTATCAGAAGAATCCTGGATTACATTAAGAAACAACAACCTAGGAAAAATGAACCTTTCAACATACTGCAGAAAAGACTAACTATTCTGTAATAGAGAACAAGACCCTATTCCCCAAAGTAGGAATCTTCAGCACCTGTCTCTGACTATCACACTTTCATAAACTCATTCTGCAAACATAATTACCAATCAAAATGATTAACAAGTACTGAAGGTTGATTGTTCTGTAACAGAGAACATTACCCTATTACCCAAAGCAGGAATCTTTAGCACCTGTCTCCGACTATCACACCTTCAAACATAATTACCAATCAAAATGATTAACAATTACCTAGGAATGAATTGTATGAAAACAATGTAACAATCAATGGAAACAGAGTTTCAACAAAATAGAGTTTCAGCAAAACAGAGTTTCGACAAGGTATGAATAAAAAAAATACTTAACACACTACAAAAACTAATGGGTGAATCTTGGGAAGAAGGTGGGCTCTTTCCTTCTCACAAGATTCCCCAGAAATAAAAGGAATTAGGAAGGAATGCTCAGAATGATCTTTTATTCATCTGTCAAATATGACGAGTTACAATATCCGGAGTGAACACACTCCTTCTCTGTGATTCGCTTATAGCTAGGCCTTTTGTAATCTCCCTCTAATGCTGATTTCTTCACTATTTAAAGAGGAGAATCCTCTTAATACAATTAAGCATAAAATTACATGTGTACATACAAATCCTATTCTTAGTCTGATCTAATCTTCTATGTTGGAATAGGATATTCTGATCTCCCATAGCAAAATGCTGTTACAGTAGTTGGAATGGTGCTGGATTGAGGTACAGCTGTTGCGGCCGATGTAACAACTTTTTTATTTATCTTTTCTTGTTACTGCTGTTTGTAAAATACTGTTTCAGCATCACAAATCATAGACTGTTTCAGCAACGAGATTTGCGTCATGTTTAATTGTTTTAGCATTGTGGTCTCAAGCACCAACGATGGTTGTAATGGTGCTGGCTTAAGGTACGGATGTTGCGGCCAATGTAACAGCTCCTTCTTGTTACTGTTGTATGTGAAATGTTGTTTTAGCATGGAAAATCACAGACTGTTTCAACAACGGGATTTGCGTACTGTTGACTGTTTCAACAACGTGGTTTGCGTACTGTTGTCTGTTTCAGCAACGTGGTTTGCGTACTGTTGACTGTTTCAGCAATGTGGTCTTCAAGCAACAACAGTATATTAACTGTAGTCTTCAAACTGTTTCAACAACTATATATTTCTGATTAATGGCTAAGTATGAGAGTAATGCAAAATTACATGTAAAACAAATTAAACATATAGCAAAGAGAAGAAACATTATATATCTTTGAGAAATAGGTTAAGGTGATAATGTAGGCTTAAATATGAGTGGGAAAAGGATGTAATGATAGCAAAAAGTATGAGCAAAAAGGTAAATTATAGGGTCCTAACAGCTGGGAAAAAATTGTCCTCCACTCATCATCCATGCATAGAAAAGAAGGGCATTTGAATCTATAGATATTTAAAAACTGAAGTGATGACTGTCGATTCAACTCCTGGCCGATTGCTCAGAAACAGACTGATGACTAAAGGGATAAGGTAAAAACACAAATTTCTTCGTAATAATCAATAAAACAAACACAAAAAGGTCATAGCAATCAGGGTTGGGTTCTCCCATGGAAATCCATTTAGAAAACAACAAGCGAGGGGATTACAATACCGTAGGAAAGAAGGTGCAAGACAACACATGGCAATGAAATCTTAAACAAAGCACAGAGGAATATAACATGTGTAAATTTAAATTCATTGCAAATAACAATTTAATCGGCATACCTTAGCGAAATGTGAATGCTCAGTAGTTTCTGTCCAGCGTGCAGTCCATCCAGCTTCCACTCACCGATCGATGAGACATCATCGGTATCTCCCAACCAATGCTAGGGGTACTCTTCTTCCCCCTGAGCCCCCTAAGCTGAAAAGGGACCACACACACTATACCATAGAACAACTAACACCCAACTCACCTCGCAAGGTCGAGCTACCACTCGTTACCCGAGCTGAGTATCCCAACTCCCGCAAGAGAATCTCAGTCAAGACAAAAATTCAGTAGTGTAACGTTACACATCAAGATCAGCTCCATACTCCTCCTCCATCCTTTTTATAGAGTTTTTAAGTGATATATTTCCCAAATTCTCATTTAATCTCTTTTTCATTATTTTAATCGGAATAAACCCCCCCCGTACACATGTCACCCATCCCCCTAGTTGCACTAGAAATTAATTTCATTAATTATTTAATTATTCCTATTTCCCTCACCCACCTAAAAAAATTCCTAAAAACGCTCCTTGTTGTCTCAATATTCCCTTACACATCTTAAATGACTTACGCCTTTACTAAATTCCTAGTTGAGTTCATAATTAGAAAGTTCTTAAAGGAAAGATTCCTTACTAAGTTAGACATTCAACTTTTTCCTTACGTTTCCCTTTTTCTTTATGTTTCCCCTTTTTCCTTTAGTTTCCTATTTCTTTTAAGTTTCCCTTTTTAATTAAAACTCAAATTAGCAAGTGTAGAAAAACAACCATCTTCTTGTTACATGTTTAATTATGATTATTATTTTTGACCACATGTGTTACTTAGACCTAGATTTTAATTTCCTACGCTATGCGATATTTTTATTATGGAAATTGTTTTTAAATCTTACTTATCACATCATTCATTTTATGGCCGACCAGGTTATTCACTTACCCGTTGAAATCGCTACGTGCCCTTCAGGACGCACTAGGTGCAGGGTGCCACTCACCTTTTTATGTTTTCCTTGCGCGACGTGCCCTTCAGGATGCACTATGTGCTCCAAGGGTACCACTCACCTCTTCACTGACTTGGTAAACATAAAAACCCCCTGGACTCAATACTCCACTAGGTGATATTGTGGGAGACTAAGGGCCTCTAAGGAATAATGCCCCTGCCTTATTGCACGCCCCTTAGGATCATCATGAACGACTTTTGCAGTCTTCCCTCACGACATCGTGGGTCTTCTCAAATTAGGTAATCATTAACCTACAGTCTGAGCCACAACGAGAGTGATAGTAGGCTGTGGCAAGGATGTTGTCCACACCTCTCCCTCAAAGTCTCTGGTTGTCATGCGTGACCCCTCTACTCCACATGTGAGTCTGGTCGACAAGCTATCGTCAGCCTGCATCATCAACGAATCATGTCAGCAAAATAATCAATCATCATAACATTTAATCATATGTACATATATCACATCAACAATAATCAACCCAACAGTCCACTCCCTGACTCGATCCAGAGTCCAAGGGGTTTCATCGATGCCTTTGCATCCTCAAGGTCCAAAGTCCTACACACTCAGGAGAACCCAGTCAATAGCACCTGTCTATGTCAATACAATAAATTAGTATGTCACCATATCCATAATCTCTCATAATCATAATCAAACAACCAATAGTATAATATTACAGATCACTTGCAAGAAAATGTCCTCAAAGAATAACTTTGCTTAGTGTGCCCAAGAGCGGGATGTTACATACAACCCCTCTTGGTGTAAACTTCATCCTGAAGTTTCACAGTATATAAGTGCCGAAATAATGTGTATCACATTATCATAAGTCTATATATCAAATAAAAATGGAAACTATTGGCAAAAATCATATACGTCCTCCCAAGTTGCTGAGGGCGGACTATAGTTGTCCCACTAGACCTTGCCCTGATTTACTCTTCGATGCTGTAGCTGTCGAATGCGATGGTACATGATGCATATTGGCTCAGTCGTGAGTGCACCCTCATCTGATACCTACAAGGTACTCAAGTCAAAACATTGTGTAGGATCACTAACATAATGTCTCACAAAGAGACATGAAAGACATCATGCATATGGCTAAAGGATCAGGCAAGGCTAGTCAATAGGCCACAACCCTCTCTTTTCCACAATCTCACAGGATCCCACTAACCTAGGAGAGAGGTTAGAACCCCTTTCAAGCTTGATGGAACTGTTATGCGATTTCACCTACAAGAATACTCGATCACCAACTTCATAACTATGGTTGACACGATGTGCATCGACATAACTCTTCTGCCGATCATGCGCTTCCTTGATCCTTTGTCTTATTGTTTCCATTTGGTCTTACATTTCTTGGATCATTTCTGGCCCCACCAAGACCCTATCCTCAAGTCAATCCCAACTTAAAGGAGTCTGACATGGTCGCCCGTAAAGAAACTCAAAAGGCACCATCTTAATGGTGCTTTGATAACTGTTGTTATATGTGAATTCTACCAGTGGAAAGAATTCTTCCCAATGCATCTGTTGGTCCATCACGTACATATGCAACATGTCCTCCAAGATTTGGTTTGTTCGTTTGGTTTGCCCGTCTGTCTCTTGGTGATACGCAGTACTAAAGTTAAATTGGGTTCCCAATGCCTCTTGGAAACTAGTCCAAAAGCGTCCAGTAAACACCGGTCCTCGATCAGATATAATCCTCTTAGGCACACCATGCAGCCTCACAATCTCACTGATGAAAACTCTAGCTATGTCAGGTGCCTGATACGTCGTACACATAGGAATAAAATGAGCTCTCTTCTTCAGAGTGCCGACTACCACAAAAATCGAGTCGTGTCTCCTTTCTGTCAGTGGCAATCCAACAATGAAATCCATCGAAATGACCTCCCATTTCGATTCTTGAATAACGTGTGGCTATAGTAATCCTGTTGGATGTCTATGTTCAGCCTTCACCTACTGACATTTTAGACATCTTTCCACATAGTTGACTATGTCTGCCTTCATTCCTTTCCAGAAGAATAAGGGTTTAAGGTCTTCCCTCATCTTTGTGACGCCTGGGTGAGCCATGTACATGACTTTGTGAGGCTTGTTTAGGATCAAACTCCTCAACTCGTTGTTGGGCGGTACGTAAATTTGATTTTTAAATATCAATAATCCATCGTTGTCAAATGTAAATCCTTCAAATATTGGTACCATCATTTTGTTTTGTCCACTAAAATCCTTGACCTCTTTGTAATAGTCATCATCGCACTGCAAAGTTAGAATCTTTTCACGTAGATTCGTCTGAAGAGGCATCAACGAAAATATGTGCGGTTTGCGACTCAACGCATCAACCACTCTGTTCGTTGTTCTCTTTATGTAAGTAATCTCAAAGTCGTACTCACTAAGCAATTCCGACCAATGCCATTGTCGCACGTTCATGTCGCTTTTCTTAAAGATGTGATGTAGTCCACAATGGTCTGTTTTTAGTTTAGTTTTCATCCAATAAGGTAGTGTCTCCAAACTTTAAAGGAATATACAATGGCTAACAACTCCAAATCGTGTGTCGCATAGTTATCCTCCTACCATCTCAACTTCCTCGAGATGTAAGTGACCACTCGACCGTCTTGCATCAAGACTCCATCCAAGCCTTCCTTGGATGCGTCAGTGCATACTAACAAGTCTGCGTCCATGTCAGGGAACTTTAGTATCGGTGTTGTTGTCAACAACTCCTTAAGCCTCCGAAATGCTTCCACGCATTTCTCGGTCCAAACTAACTTCTTTTTCTTCTTCTACAATTCCATGATTGAATTTGCTATCTTCGAAAATCCCTCAATGAATCGTCGATAGTATCCTGCTAAACCCATGAAGCTACGCACTTCTGGGACATTTGTAAGTGCAGGCCATTCCATAATAGCCTCGACCTTTGTTAGATCCACGACGATACCTTCGCCAGAGATGACATGCCCTAAATAGTGAATCTTCGATTGGTAAAACGAGCATTTGGTCAATTTCCCATACAATTTGTTCTCTCACAGACACTATAGTGCCAAGAACAAGTGCTCGTCATGCTCCTCCATCATCTGAGAGTAAATCAAAATATCGTCAATGAATACTTAGACAAACTTGTCAAAGTACTCGCAAAACACCCCGTTCATCAAACTCATAAATACCCCTGGGGCGTTTGTCAGTCCAAACGGTAAATCAGTAAACTCGTAATGTCCAAACCTCATCTTAAAGGCAGTACTAGGGACATCATCCTCATTGATCCGTAGTTGGTGATACCCTGATCTCAAGTCGATTTTTGAAAACACCGTCACACCCTTCATCTGATCAAACAAATCATCAATCCTTGGCAATAGATACTGATTCTTGATTGTTGCCTTATTCAATTGACGATAGTCAATGCAGAGTCTCCACGACCCATACTTCTTTCATATGAAAATAACATGTGCACCCCACAACAACACACTGGGACATATAAGTGTTAGGTCCAACAACTCCTTCAGTTGCATTTTCAACTCCTGTAGCTCCGAAGTCGACATTCGATAAGGCATTCTTTCTATCGGTTCAATCCATAGTTTTAGGTCTATGGTAAATTCAAATTCTCTCTCTAGCGACATCCTAGGTAACTCGTCAGGGAAGGCATCTGCAAACTCTCTCACCCTCGGAAGGTGTTCTAGACCTTCCGCTACTCCCTTTACATTTAACCCAAGGATCACATAAATCCTACATCCCTTGCGCAAGCTCTTCCATAGTTGTAAGGAAGAGATGAACCTTAGGGAAAATCCTTGGTTCCTACCTATGTTCATGCATCTCTGTCCCTCAATCAACCAAGCTCAATCGTTTCGTCTTACAGTTGAGTATCACCTCATGTGATTCCAACCAGTCCCTACCGATCATGACATCATAATATCCTAAGATCATTATGTACAGGTTGGCCCTAGTGACAAATTCTCCCAGGTTAAGTCTACAACCTGTAACCTTCCCTCCAACCTTTTGATTGGCTCCCGAGGCCATTTCTACAAATCTAAACTCACCATGTTTGACTACCTTTACCTTAATTATTTTTAGCACTGCCCTAGAAATGAAACTCTCTGCAGCATCGAAATCTATCAAAATATTAAGGGTCTGGTCAGTGACGATACCTGAAGTCTCGAGCACAATTGAATGGTGCTCTACCTGGTGGTTACTCACTGCTGCATGAATCCGATGGGACTTACCAAAAACTCCCATGGTGGTGGGCCCAACTAATCCAGAATTTCTGGTCCTCTCCACTGGGCAGTCATGCTTGTGATGTGGCTCCCCACATTCCAACACACTTTCTTCGATCAAGTATTCCTGGTACCCGAAGTAGAAGCTTGATCCTAACACTAAGGCCAACACAACCTTGTGGCCCTTAAGTTTCTCAATAAAAATGTGTGGAGCATACCGAAGCAACTCCAAAAATGGGCCTCGTACTGGGGCACTGTATGTCCGCCCTGTCGCAAGGCGTTGAAATCATTGAGCTGATGCTAAATGAATTCCTCAGAAGGATACCTCTTTTGGAACCGTTCTTCGAACAACTCCCATGACACGTCTTCAACAACCATGTTCAAATGAGGTAGGAGCGTCTTCCACCATAGAAGAGTTCTCCCCTTCAGTTGAAATACTGCCACATTGACCTTTGTGTTGGAGGTATACTCATGAAGCACAAATCACATCACCATATTCTCTCACCATGCCTCGGTGGCTGTACCATCTAGGGTACCAAAGAACTCAGGAAATTTGATGTTCTCAAGTTTGCGGTGAATACTAACGGTACTGGCTGGGCTCATTATGGACCCTTAGGGGTACAAGCACCCCGAACTCATCTCAGTATAGATGGTGAATCAAGGCTGCTAACAATCTCTGGAAGGACCTTGTCAAACTATCATCATCCCTTACAACAAATGAATCTAGCCCAAGAAATTTTTCTTCCCCTTGGGGTTTAGACTCCGAGGGTGTGGGCACCTCTAGAGGCATCACACCTCCTTCCACGAAACCCGTTAAAAATCTATGTGGTGTCCTCTCATCGAGATCATCGCATGGGTGCGTTAAAGTTTTACTTAGTGCTATATTATTACCCAAGGGTTTACTGCAGTGGAAAGCCCGACGATCCATAGTCGTAGGGTTGAACCCACTCTGATACCATATGTAACGATCCCATCGTTATGACTACAAGCAACGCAAGCAAGTGCATTTTTTTTTTGTGCAAGAAATAAATAACCATAAGTAAATAACCATCAACCACTCATCACACTAACCTTTCATTTCGCGCAAGAAGACTTATCCCAATGATCAATCATTACCTAAATTTTCATTGTGCGTGAGAAAAATAAATCTAAACCTTATACCATACATCATTCAAGGCACACGTTGAAATTAATCACCTAATTATTCATGCCTCATCAAAATTTAGTGCGCGCAAAAATCCAACTATTATTCACAGCAAAATCCAAGGCGCAGGTAATATATTTATGTGTTTAGTCACACATTAATGTTTCTTCAATGGCGCAAGAGAATCTATGTGCTCAAACAATCGTACATCAACTTCATTTAAAAGTCACAGTAAAATCTAGTCATGCAATCAATCGTTCTTCATCATCATTTTCAAGGCGCGAACAAAGGTTCTACTACAAATACAACATCATTATAAGGTTACAAATAATGTCTGTGGAATCTTCCAACCATAGTTATTCAATTGACATTATCAACATGAAACTCAATTAACATCTCAGGACACTCACACATTGTTTCACTCTAAGAACATTCTCTAAAATGATCGACTCCACTGACGCACAGGACTAGTCCATCAATTTAACCACTAGACCAACCTTGATTAAAAGAATTAAAATTTCAATATCACAATAATTCTCTAAAAGAAGTAATTGCTTTCTTATCTCACTAGATCTCTAGCTATATAAGTATTTTGCTAATTGTATAAAATTGAACACTTCAATATCTCGACCAATTTACGTTAGAAGTAGTGGCTATATTACTTTGCTTAGACCCAACGATTTGATGTAAATCTTGATAATACAATTTCTATGAGGCTGTTCTTTGCATTCACATTCATTCCATCTCCCTTGACAACTTTTAATGCCATAGTTTATAAAGTTAATGTGAACCCTTCGGAAAATAAAAAAGTGCATTCATAGAAATCGGTGTAGGAGAGGGAACCAGTAATTCCATATCCAACTATCAACTCTGTCGTTTTTATGTTGTTCTGACAATGGTTGGTTAGTGTTGTGTTCCACACACTAAGATGCGCATTAAGTTGCACAACACTGGGAAATGACAGGATTCTGTTTAAAATTATGTAAATATAAAATTTCCAAGAAAGAATCTCTCATTTCAAAGTTCTGGATGAGTCTGAATGAAATTCTCGATAAAGATGAAAGTTCATAAATAAAAATACCCAAAGGAATATGTAAAAGGTTATTTCACCGAGCATCCATATGCATCTTTGAATACGCTCCTATCCATGCATCACAATTTAACTAATTATAAGTCCAACCTTGCGACCAAAAGACTTGACAATATACCAGTCCAAAATTTCAGTTTTCTTTAAGATTTAAAGTTCTGGTAGACATTCACGCTCTTAACCTTGGAGAAAATATAAACCATGTCGTTCAATTGCAAAACACGGTCAAATAAAAATTGTCTATGTGATGAAGTAATTGTTGTCTATCATAGATGAAGTCGTTTTCTATAACACATGATACACAGGATCGTTGTTAGCATATATATACATATATGTCCCAATAAATATACCTTCAATTAAATATATGTGTAAATAAATATATATTTCCATACAGATCGCCGTCCAAATCTCTATCCAAAATCATGATGATAGAAATAACATTGATAATAAAATTAGCATTGATAGAATTGCTAGCAGTAATAATAAATTCGCTGTCAATTACTGTAAACATATCATAAATTCATTGTCCATGCTATTGCTATCCAAAATGCAGAGTCGTTGTCCAAAATCGTGGTGATATAAGTAGCATTGGTAATAAAATTAGCATTGATAGAATCACTGGAAATAATAATAAATTCGTTGTCAATTGATGTAACATACCATAAATATTCCGTAGATTGTTAAAGTCGCAAAAATGTTGGATCCCGTTTTGCTGAATAAGCTTCAATTGATCTTCTTAGTGTTGTTTGCATGTAGTGTTCATGATATATATTTACAAAAATGTTGCGGATCAATGGAATCCCCAAAAAGTATCTTGTTCTTTATAAAGCTGTTCATCCAAATTGTACTAATTGTTTAATCCAAAAAAGTCTTGTGCATATATTCATTTGCTTGATTATTTTGGTACTTAGTTATTTTCCACTGGCCCATAGCCATGTTAATCCTCTCTTTCGACCTCTGGTCCGCTTCTTTATTATTTTCCCTGTAGACATATTGCCAAACAAGTGAGTCAAAATTTGTCTGCAAACGATGTATGTCTTCCACCAATGTAGCAAGTCTTGTGTTTAAACATCTATGTGTGCCTTTTATCTAGTTTATGACATTTAAAGAGTCCCCGTAAGCTTTTAGAGTCCGACAACCTTTTTCAATAGAAAATACAATGAGTAGTTTGAGACTCAAAATTTCAGCAAAGTTATTTGTTCCTATACCAATTCCAAAAGTTAAGGTGAAATAGTGTGAATGTGAGAGGTAGAGGAGTCCTCCACCTCCACAGATATTTTGTTGGGAAGCTCCATCAAAGAAACCCCACAGAGAGGTGTTCTCGATCACTACTTCTTGAAGCTGTCTAGAGGAAGGGCTAGAGCTCTATGAGAGGAACATTGGCAACAGAGTGACACTATTTGCAACAATAAAAACAGAGGAAGGAATAATTTCCTTGAAAATGAAAGAGTTCCGGGCAAGCCAAACACCCCAAATAACTAAGAGGGGAAGAGATCTTAAATGCTTGTAGTCTCTCTTTTTCCACCAAGTATGCCAAGAGTGTTCCAAATATATTCCTTGCCCAACGCAATGTAGACTTAATAGTCTAAAAATTTCCTTCCAATCTTTGAGGATGAATATACAATTTAAAAAGAGACGTAAGGAAGATTCACCTTCAAAATTGCATAGAGAGCACTAACTGGGACCAACAAAGTTCCTCTTCTGAAGGTTGTCCTAGGTTGGGAACTTATTTTGAAGGACATTCCACATAAAAAGTCTAGTTTTAGTCAGGCTTTTGAATTTCCACAATTTCCTCCACCACCAAACAGACTCCTGGGAACTCTAATCACAGTTAGATTTAAGGTAGACCAGTTTGGCAGAGTAGATCCCAGAAGGGGTTGGATCCCAAATCAAAACATCCTCATTATCTGTAAGTCTAGTCTGTGGCAGTTTTAGGCAAAAAATATATCTTTCCAATTCTCTCTTTTCATCTTCATTGAGGTCCAGCCAACGTGGGTCCTTCCAAACCTGTGACCAAAGGGTAGAGCGGTTGGGGTCCGCTAGGGAGCTTAGGAAAATAAAACCCAAAGAGTGTAAACTCTGAATTAAACGCTTAGTGAGTATGTGATTTATTTCGCTTCCTGGCCAGGGGTCCGTTGCTAATTTGAAGTAGTTTCCATTCCCAATTTTCCAAGCTAAATTGTTTTCAATGCACGGTAAGGCACTTAGGATGGATTTCCAGATCACCGAGGCTCCCTTTTTGGTTTTTTGTTGACTTCTTATCCATGTCTCGAGAGGTACTGGTGCAATATATTTTTGTATGCTGACCTTAGTCCAAATACTAGAGGAGTTTATAAGCCACCACCCTCCCTTAGCTGTCAGTGATTTGGAGAAAAGAAATATGCTTTTCATTCCCCATCCCCCCAAAGCCTTTGGGATGAATATTCTCTCCCATCGAACCTAGGGAATTACATGAGCCTCCTTTTTTCCACTCTAGAGAATTTTTGAGGAGAGTTTCCTTGCTATTTCCAGAATTCCTTTATGAATCCAAGAGAGTGACATCCAATAAACGAGGATTGCTTCCAAAACTGACTTTACCAACACTAGTATCCCTGCCCATGATAGCCACCGATGACTCCAAGCATTTATCCCTTTGTCCAATTTCTTCAGGAGCCACTTCCAATCTTCTTTTCTGTAATCATTGGGTTTTAAATTAAAACCCAAGTATTTTAGTCCATCATCGAACTTCTTTCTTTCAAATGGGAAAATGGATAGGTGTTCTTGCTCATCTTCATCCGAAAGGAGAAAAGTAGTGAGCGACAATTTTCTGTCATTTATTTGCATCCCCGTTGCTTTGGAAAAAAGAGAAAGGATTCTACTTAACATTTATGCTTCCCTTCTGTACTCTCCACTAAAAAGTAAGACATCATCTACAAAGAGTAGATGTGTAAGAGACAAAGTAGGTGTTATCTTGATACCTGAGAAAACTCCTTCAATCTTTGCATGTGTAAGAACACTGCTGAGACCTTCTGCTACTAGAAGGAAGAGGAGGGGTGAGAGGGGAAAACCTTGCTTGAGCCCTCGTTCTAGGTTAAATAAGGTTGAATCCGAGCCATTTATTAGGACTGCAAAGGATGTTGTGGTACGACAACTCATGATCCAAGTGATAAAGGGAACTTCAAACCCCAGATGAGTCAGTAATAACCGAATATACAACCAACTTTCTCTGTCATAGGCTTTTGAGAGATCTATTTTTAACATTGCCCCTCTAAGGTTTCTTGTCTTCATACAATGTAGTCCTTCTTGTGCAATTCCTATGGCTTCATGAATCTGTCTTCCTTCCAGAAAACCAAACTGTTGTTCCGAAATGTTCTTGGAAATAATTTTTTTGAGTCGTCTGGAAATAACTTTTGAGACAATTTTATAGGCACAGTTGCAAAGAGAGATTGGTCTGAAGTCATTCAGAGTATACAGGTTATCTATTTTTGGGATAAGAGCGAGGAAGGTTGAGTTGAGACTCTGAGGGATGTGTCCTGAAATTCTTGTATCCTCCACCATTTTTAGTAAGTCTCACTAGCAAATTTGGGTCATTTTGCGATGGCTATTTCAACGCTCTCGCGACGTTATGTCGTGGATATTGCGATGAATCTTGAGTCCCTTAAACTTCGTATCATAGGACGTGGAAATTTTGATGAACTTGAATTATCATCGTAAGCGCGACAACCTTAGGGAACTTTTCACAATTGCGACAAAAAAATAAATATCGTCACGAATACGACAATATAGGCAATATAAGTGAAACCAACATGTCATCGCAATTGTGATGACATTGCGATGACAATTTTCATTGTTTATATAGAAAATTTGTCGCAACAATTTTGTTGTTGTCTCCCTTACGACGACAACATTGCATTGTTTTTATTGCACATCCGTCATAGGTATGTCAATTTTTTTTTGTTTATATAGCAAATGTGTCGCAACAATTTTGTTGTCGTCTCCCTTGCGACGACAAAATTGCATTGTTTTTATTGCACATCCATCGCAGGTATGTCAACATTTCGTTGTTTATATAGAAAATGCATCGCAACATTTTTGTTGTCGTCGCACTTGCGACAACAACATTTCATTGTTTTTATTGCAGATCTGTCGTAGGTATGTCAACATTTTGTTGTTTATATAGCAAATGCGTCGCAACATTTTTGTTATCGTCGCACTTGTGACGAAAACATTTCATTGTTTTTATTGCACATCCGTAGCAGGTATATTAATGTCATCGAAATTGCGATGACAATTATTATTTAAAAAATAAATTTAGGCTGCAATTTTAATATGAATATTACCATATTAATAATTTTCAATAGAAAACATTGAAATAACTATCACAATGCTAATCACACTTGATTTTTCCAACTTGTAACCTTTTGCAATACAATATTCTCTTATTTTTTTTTCCTAGTCAACAAAATTGATTCTAGTATTTGAGTTAGCATGTTTGTAATGACCTCGTCATTATGACTACAAGCAACGCAAGCAAGAGATTTTTTTTTTTTTTTTGCGCAAGAAGTAAAAAACCATCAACCACTCATCACACCGACCTTTCATTTCATGCAAGAAGAATTATCCCAACAATTAGTCATTACCTAAATTTTCATTGTGCATGAGAAAAATAAATCTAAACCTTATACCATACATCATTCAAGGCGCGTGTTTAAATTAATCACCTAATTATTCATGCCTCATCAAAATTCAATGCGCACAAAAATCCAACTATTATTCACAACAAAATCCAAGGCGCAGGTAATCTATTTATGTGTTTAGTCACACATTAACATTTCTTCAATGGCGCAAGAGAATCCATGCGCTCAAACAATCGTACATTAGCTTCATTTAAAAGGCACAATAAAATCTAGTCATGCAATCAATCGTTCTTTATTATCAATTTCAAGGCACGACCGAAGGTTCTACTACAAATCCAACATCATTATAAGGTTACAAATAATGTCTGTGGAATCTTCCAACCATAGTTCTTCAATTGAAATTATCAACATGAAACTCAATTAACATCCCAAGACACTCCCACATTGTTTCACTCTAAGGATGTAATTTGCTAAAACGATCCACTCCACCGAAGCCTAGGACTAGTCCATCAATTTAACCACTAGACCAACCTTGATTAAAAGTATTAAATTTTCAATATCTCAATAATGCTCTAAAAGAAGTAATTTCTTTCTTATCTCACTAGAACTCTAGCTCTATAAGTATTTTTCTAATTGTATAAAATTGAACACTTCAATATCTCGACCAATTTACGTTAGAAGTAGTGGCTATATTACTTTGATTAGACCCAACAATTTGATGTAAAGATTGATAATACAATTTCTATGAGGCTATGCTTTGCATTCACATTCAGGCCATCTCCCTTGACAAATTTTAACGCCGTAGTTTATAAAGTTAATGCGAACCCTTCAGAAAAATAGAAAGTGCATTCATAGAAATCAGTGTAGGAGAGGGAACCGATAATTCCATATCCAACTGTCAACTCTGTCGTTTTTATGTCGTTCTCACAACAGTTGGTTAGTGTTGTGTTCCACACACTAAGATGTGCATTAAGCTGCACAACACTGGGAAATGATAGGATTCTGTTTAAAATTATGTAAACATAAAATTTCCAAGAAAGAATCTCTCATTTCAAAGTTCTGGATGAGTCCGAATGAAATTCTCGATAAAGATGAAAGTTAATCAATAAAAATACCCAAAGGAATATGTAAAACGCTATTTCCCGAGCATCCAGATGTGTCTTTGAATACACTCCTATCCATGCATCGCAATTTAACTAATTATAAGCCCAACCTTGCGACCAAAAGACTTGACAATATACCAGTCCAAAATTTAAGTTTTCTTTAAGATTTAAAGTTCTGGTAGACATTCACGCTCTTAACCTTGGAGAAAATATAAACCAAGTCGTTCAATTGCAAAATGCGGTCAAATAAAAATTGTCTATGTGATGAAGTAATTGTTGTCTATCATAGATGAAGTCATTGTCTATAACACATGATACACAGGATCATTGTTAGCATATATATACATATCTGTCCCATTAAATATACCTTCAATTAAATATATGTGTAAATAAATATATATGTCCATACAGATTGCCGTCCAAATCGCTGTCCAAAATCATGAAGATAGAAATAGCATTGATAATAAAATTAGTAATGATAGAATTGATGACAATAATAATATATTCACTGTCAATTACTCTAAACATATCATAAATTTGTTGTCCATGCTATTGCTATCCAAAATGCAGTGTCGTTGTCCAAAATTGTGATGATATAAATAACATTGGTAATAAAATTAGCATTGATAGAATCACTGGAAATAAGAATAAATTTGTTGTCAATTGATGTAACATATCATAAATTCATTGTCCATGCTATTGCTATCCAATATGCAGAGGGTAGTGTGCCTTCCAAACATAGATGTTTTACCCTTTCTAAACGTTGGGAAATCAGTATTATCAAAGGGAAAAATGTTGTCATACACAACATACAGTGCAACACTTACACAATCACAATTGCAACTTTGCACAGATGTAGCGCATATATACATTCTAGGTCATTCCATTGTATAAAACATATCATAAACTCGCAGTCACAAGATAGGTATAAAATCGGTGTTACGGAGAATCAATTCACAGTCACAAGATGGGCTTAAAATTGTGTTTATGAAGATATCGCTATCTATAATTACATATATAGAAATTTCTGTGTATATCCAGCTATATATACATTACTATCCAAATTCACATATAATCTTAAATAACTGTCAAACGTTGTCAATAAACATAGGTAAAACACAATCAATAACATATGTAAAATGCAATCAATATAACATATGTAAAACACAGTCACTGTAGATTACCATAGCAATAACTACATCTAAAAAAAAACATTGTCAAGAACAATATAAGTACTGGGATTCATTATTAAAATCGCATAGGTTATACCAAGAAATCACAGAGATAAAGAATAGATATAATCACACAAAAATGCAGAGATACTCAGCACAAGAAGGCGCAAGGACCAATCATTCGACAATGAATCAATCAACACAAGGATTCTCATTCACAAGGAGGGTGCAAGGACAAGAGATCAATCAGAAGGGAAAACATCGAAATAATGAAGGATAGATGACTAGGAAAAAATTGTCCTCCACTCATCATCCATGCACAGAAAATAAGGGCATTGGAATCTATACGTCCTCCCAGGTTGCCTAGGGCAGACTATAGTTGTCCCACTGGACCTTGCCCTGATTTACTCTTCGACACTATAACTGTTGAATGGGATGGTCCAAGATGCAGATTAGCTCAGCCATGAGTGCACCCTCATCCGATACCTGCAAGGCACTCAAGTCAAAACATGTGTAGGATCACTAACATAATGTCTCACACATATACATGAAAGACATCGTGCATATGCCTCAAGGATTAGACAAGGCTAGTCAATAGGCCACAACCCTCTCTTTTCCACAATCTCGCAGGATCCCACTAACCTAGGAGAGAGGTTAGAACCCCTTCCAAGCTTGATGGAACTCTTATGTGGTTTCACCCACAAGAAGACTCGATCACCAATTTCATAACTATGGTCGACACGATGCGCATCGACATAACTCTTCTGTCGATCATGCGCTTCCCTGATCCTTTGTATTATTGTTTTCATTTGGTCTTCCATTTCTTGGATTGTTTCTGGCACCACCATGACCCTATCCTCAAGCCAATCCCGACTTAAAGGTGTCTGACATGGTTGCCCGCAAAGAAACTCGAAATGCGCCATATTAATGGTGCTTTGATAACTGTTGTTATATGTGAATTCTACCAGTGGAAAGAATTCTTCCCAACACATTTGTTGGTCCATCATGTACATACTCAACATGTCCTCCAATATTTGGTTTGTTCACTCGGTCTGCCCGTCTATCTCCGGGTGATATGAAGTACTAAAGTTAAGTTGGGTTCCCAATGCCTCTTGGAAACTAGTCCAAAATCATCCAGTAAACACCGATCCTCGATCATATATAATCCTCTTAGGCATGCCATGTAGTATCACAATATCACTGATGAAAACTATAGCTATGTCAGGTGCTTGATACGTCATACACACAGTAATAAAATGAGCACTCTTTGTCAGAGTGTCGACTACCACAAAAATTGAGTCGTGTCTCCTTATCGTCAGTGGTAATCGAACAATGAAATCCATCAAAATGACCTCCCATTTTGATTCTAGAATAACATGTGGCTGTAGTAATCCTGTTGGATGTCTATGTTCAGCCTTCACCTGTTGACATTTTAGACATCTTGCCAGATAATTGACTATGTCTCCCTTCATTCCTTTCCAGAAGAATAAGGGTTTAAGGTATGCCGTAATCTTTGTGATGCCCGAGTGAGCTATGTATAGGAATCTATGAGCCTCGTTTAGGATCAAACTCCTCAACGCGTCGTTGGGCGATACGCAAATTCAATTTTTAAATATCAATAATCCGTCATTGTCAAACGTAAATCCTTCAAATCTTGGTACCATCATTATGTTTTTTCTGATAAAATCCTTGACCTCTTTGTACCAGTCACCGTCGCGCTGCAAAGTTAGAATATTTTCACATAGATTCGTTTGAAGAGGCATCACTAAGAATATGCGTGCTCTGCAACTCAACGCATCAACCACTCTATTCACTGTTCCCTTTATGTAAGTAATCTCGAAGTCGTACTCACTAAGCAATTTTGACCAACGCCGTTGTCACGCGTTCAGGTCGCTTTGTGTAAAGATGTGATGTATTCCACATTGGTCTGTTTTTAGCTCAATTTTTGTCCAATAAGGTAGTGTCTCCAAACTTTCAAGGCATATACAATGGATAACAACTCCAAATCATGCGTCACATAGTTCTCCTCATGCCTTCTCAACTTCCTCGATATGTAAGCGATCACTCGACCATCTTCCATCAAGATTCCATCCAAGCATTCCTTGGATGCACCAGTGCATACCAAGAAGTCTACATCCATGTCAGGGACCTTTAGTATCGGTGTTATTGTCAACAACTCCTTGAGCCTACAAAATGCTTCCGCGCATTTCTCGGTCCAAACTGACTTCTTGTTCTTCTTCTGCAATTCTGTGATCGAATTTGCTATCTTCAAAAATCCCTCGACGAACCGTCGATAGTATCCTGCTAAACCCATGAAGCTACACACTTCCGGGACATTCATCGGTGTAGGCCATTCCATAATAGCCTCTAGATTTTCTAGATCCATGATGATGCCTTCACTGGAGATGACATGCCATAAATAGTGAATCTTCGATTGGTAAAACGAGCATTTGTACAATTTCCCATACAATTTGTTCTCTCGCAGACACTGTAGTACCAAGTGAAAGTGCTCGTCATGCTCCTCCATCATCCAAGAGTAAATAAAAATATCGTCAATGAATACTTGGACGAACTTGTCCAAGTACTCGTGGAACACCTCGTTCATCAAACTCATAAATACCCCTGGGGCGTTTGTCAGTCCAAACGGTAAAAAAATAAACTTGTAATGTCCAAACCTCATCTTAAAGGCGGTCTTAGGGATGTCATCCTCATTGATCCATAGCTGGTGATACCTTGATCTCAAGTTGATCTTTGAAAACACCATCGCACCCTTCATCTGATCAAAAAAATCATCAATCCTTGGCAACAGATACTGATTCTTGAGTGTTGCCTTATTCAATTGATGATAGTCAATGCAGAGTCTCCACGACCCATCCTTCTTTCTTATGAAAATAACATGCGCACCCCACAACGACACACTGGGACGTATAAGTGCCAGCTCCAACAACTCCTTCAGTTGCATTTTCAACTCCTGTAGCTCCAAAGTCAACATCTGATAAGGCATTCTTGCTATCGGTTCAGTCCCTAGTTTTAGGTCTATGGTAAATTCCAATTCCCTCTCTAGCGACATCCCAGGTAAATCCTCAGGGAAGATGTCCGCAAAATCTCTCACCCCCAGAAGGTGTTGTAGACCTTTCGTTACTCCCTTTACATTTAACACAAGGATCACATAAATCTTACATCCCTTGCACAAGCTCTTCCATAGCTATAAGGAAGAGATGAACCTTAGGAAAAATCCCTGGTTCCTACCTATGTTCATGCGTCTCTGTCCCTCAATCGACCAAGCTCAACCATTTCATCTTATAGTTGAGTATCGCCTCATGCGATTCCAACCAGTCCTTACCGATCATGACACCATAAGATCCTAAGATCATGACGTATAGGTTTGCCCAAGTAACAAATTCTCCCAGGTTAAGGCTACAACCCGTAACCTTCCCTCCAACCTTTTGATTGGCTCCCGAAGCCATTTCTACAAAGCTAAACTCACCCTGTTCGAATTCCTTTACCTTAATTATTTTTAGCGCTGCCCCATAAATGAAAATCTTTGCAGCACCAAAATCTATCAAAATACTAAGGGTCTGGTCAGTGAAGGTACCTGAAGTCTCGAGCACAATTGAATGGTGCTCTGCCTGGCGGTTACTCACCGCTGCATGAATCCGATGGGCCTTGCCCAAGACTCCCATGGTAGTGGGTCCGACTGATCCAGAAGCTCCAGTCCTCTCCACTGGGCAGTCATGCTTGTAATGTGGCTCCCCACATTCCAACACACTTTCTTCGGTCAAGTATTCTTGGTACCCGAAGTAGAAGCTAGATCCTAACACTGAGGCTAACATGAACTTGTGGCCCTTAAGTTTCTCGATAAAAAGGTGCAGAGCATACCGAAGCAACTCCAAAAATGGGCCTCGTACTGGGGAACTGTATGGTTGCCCTGTCGCAAGGTGTTGAACTCGTTGAGATGACGCTCAATGAATTCCTCAGAAGGATACCTCTCCTAGAACCCTTCCTCGAACAACTCCCATTACACATCTTTGACGACAATGTTCAAATGCGGCAGGAGCATCTTCCACCATAGAAGAGCGCTCCCCTTCAATTGAAATACTTCCATGCGGACCTTCATGTTGGAGGTATACTCGTGAAGTGCAAATCACAACACCATATTCTCTCACCATGCCTTAGCGGATGCACCGTCTGGGGCACCAAAGAACTCAGAAAATTTGACCTTCTCAAGTTCACGGTGAATACAAATGGTACTGGCTGGGCGCGCTGTGGACCCTTAGTGGTATATGTGCCTCAACCTCATCTTAGTACATATGGTTAATCAAGGTCGCTAACAATCTCTAGAAGGACCTTGTCAGACCATCACCATCCCTTACAACAAACGAATCCAACACAAGGACTTGTTCTTCCCCTTGGGGTTTAGACTCCAAGGGTGCGTGCACCTCTGGAGGCGTCACACCTCCTTCCACGACACCCGTTGAAAACCTTTGTGGTGTCCTCTCATCGAGATCACCACATGGGCACGTTAAAGTTTTACTTAGTGCTATATTATTACCCAAGGGTTTATTGCAGTGGAAATCTTGGTGATCCATAGTTGCAGGGTTGAACCCACTCAGATACCATATGTAATGACCCCGTCGTTATGACTACAAGCAATGCAAGCAAGTGCAATTTTTTTTTTTTTGTCCAAGAAGTAAATAACCATCAACCACTCATCACACTGACCTTTCATTTCATGCAAGAAGAATTATCCCAATGATCATTCATTACCTAAATTTTCATTGCGCGTGAGAAAAATAAATCTAAACCTTATACCATACATCATTCAAGGCGTGCATTGAAATTAATCACCTAATTATTCATGCCTCATCAAAATTCAGTGCGTGCAAAAATCCAACTATTATTCACAGCAAAATCCAAGGCGCAGGTAATATATTTATGTGTTTAGTCACACATTAACGTTTCTTCAATGGCGCAAGAAAATCTGTGTGCTCAAACAATCGTACATCAACTTCATTTAAAAGGCACAGTAAAATTTAGTCATGTAATAAACATTCTTCATCATCAATTTCAAGGCGCGACTGAAGGTTCTACTACAAATCCAACATCATTATAAGGTTGCAAATAATGTCTGTGGAATCTTCCAACCATAGTTCTTCAATTGACATTATCAACATGAAACTCAATTAACATCTCATGACACTTACACATTGTTTCACTCTAAGGACGTTTGCTAAAATGATAGACTCCACTGATGCCAGCTAGGACTAGTCCATCAATTTAACTACTAGACCAACCTTGATTAAAAGTATTAAATTTTCAATATCTCAACAATTCTCTAAAAGAAGTAATTGCTTTCTTATCTCACTAGAACTCTAGCCATATAAGTATTTTGCTAATTGTATAAAATTGAACACTTCAATATCTCGACCAATTAACGTTAGAAGTAGTGGCTATATTACTTTGCTTAGACCCAACAATTTTATGTAAATCTTGATAATACAGTTTCTATGAGGCTATGCTTTGCATTCACATTCATTCCATCTCTCTTGAAAACTTTTAACGCCATAGTTTATAAAGTTAATGTGAAGCCTTCGGAAAAACATAAAGTGCATTCATAGAAATTGATGTAGGAGAGGGAACCAATAATTCCATATCCAACTGTCATCTCCATTGTTTTTATGTCGTTATCACAACGGTTGGTTAGTGTTGTGTTCCACACACTAAGCTGCACATTAAGCTGCACAACACTACGAAATGACAGGATTCTGTTTAAAATTATGTAAATATAAAATTTCCAAGAAAAAATCTCTCATTTCAAAGTTCTGGATGAGTCCGAATGAAATTCTCGATAAAGCTGAAAGTTCATCAATAAAAATACCCAAAGGAATATGTAAAAAGTTATTTCCCTGAGCATCCATATGCATCTTTGAATACACTCCTATCCATGCATCACAATTTAACTAATTATAAGTCCAACCTTGTGACCAAAAGACTTGACAATATACCAGTCCAAATTTCAGTTTTCTTTAATATTTAAGTTCTGGTAGACATTCTGATGCAGGAGCATCGCTCCAAGCTAGCAACGCGCCAGCTAGCCAGACACATTAAAGTGCACATTCAATGGGAGAGAGGCGCAACCCTCTCACTTTCATATTTTGAATTTGAATTAATGTAATTACTGATTGTAAGGCCGAAGAGCCAAAACTATGCCTTTGAGCAGGCATTAGTTAAAGATCGCCTTAAATAGGTTGTAAGGCTGGGATCTAGATCCGATTCAGACTAGACAACCCATTCAATGTAATTCAATGTAATTGAATATAGTAGGTAGCTTAGAGGGAAGAGCTCAAAGAGCCCCCTCATGTAAAAGATCCTTAGTATCTGTAGAGTTAGTAAATTAGTGCAGATAGAGAAGAGAGGAGATCCGAGACTCTGTTGCAGTCCGAGCTCAAACACATTGTAAAGAGGCATTTTCAGATTAATACAAACAGAGTAGTTTTTCCTGCATGTTGTTGTTCATTTGGTTATGAGTTCATGAATGAATGTCCTCATGTGTTTATGATATGCTGTAGATGTATGTTAGGTGTGCATCTACAGGTGATAGGCAGATTTTCCTATCTGTGAGTTCTTTGATTCCAGGTCTGGGTTCTTTGTGGTTTCATGCAAAGAGTGCATGATAGAACACTGTGAGTTCTGTAAGCCAGTGCAAGGAGTGCACTTTTGAATTTTTTGGAATTTCAGAAAAAGATGTGCCAGGAGGGCACACCAGAGGAAGTCACTGACTCGGGGAGAATCCTCAAGGTTGCTGAACACCTTGGAGGTAAGACTGTGCAGAGGAGGGCACAGAGGATAGACAAAAATTCTGAGAATTCTGTAAGGCTCTGCCAAGAGGGCATCGAGCAAATGCAAAGGATGCATTAGGAGAAGAACTCTATTTCGAGTTCGTTGAAAAGACAAAATCACCAAGGACTCTGGAAACTATGCCAGGTGGGCATTGAGTTGGTGTAGGAGGGCACAAAAGGAACTCTTGTCTGAGTTCAGAGAGAAGAGAGGTGTCAAGGGAAGACCTTCTCAGGGTTACTGAACACCCTGCAGGCTCAACAAGGAATGCTTGAGTAGGAAGTTGCCACATGGAATTTCCATCCCTTCAAGGAGAGAAAGGGGAAGAGACCATTGAGGTCTGAGCAATTGATGCTCAAGAGGATAAATACCTTTATAAGGAGTGCACCAGGCCAACACCTGAGTAAAGTGTTGAGAGACAGCCGTCTGAAGGCTTGTCAAGCATAGGAGCAGAGCACATAAAAGCTCAGGATAGATAGCACCTTTGTGTGCAGAGACTCTGAAAGGAGTGCAGAGGTCGAGAACCTCTTCGAGGTTCAGCGTTGACAAAGCTCAGGAGGAACAATGCCTTTGTAGACAGAGTGATAGCTGCAAGGAGTGTAGAAGTCGGGGAAACCTTTCAAGGTTTCACAATCCCAAAACTCAGGAGGAGGAGCATCCCAAGATCGTAGGTGAGACCACGGTTGCAGGCTCGCAAGAGGAAGCAAAGGACGAGACCTTTGATACTTCAAAAATATTCCAAGGAGAAGGAA
This sequence comes from Picea engelmannii, assembly GCA_009831015.1. Classification (NCBI taxonomy): domain Eukaryota; kingdom Viridiplantae; phylum Streptophyta; class Pinopsida; order Pinales; family Pinaceae; genus Picea; species Picea engelmannii. The sequence continues at coordinate 170,359 of ML781252.1, read as the reverse complement.
GAAGTGGAAGCTCAGGAGGAAGCTAGAGCTACCGTAGGATCGATGCTAGAAGAAAGATCTGGATCGTTGAAGTTTACGTCCAGGTGCAGGCAGGAAAGTGTAGTGGAAGAGAAAGAGATCTGGGCCGTCAGATCTTGCTCGGATAGACGACAACCATCAGATCCAGAGAAAGTCACATAGAGTTTAATCTCTGGGAGGGTGCACAGATGAAGATTAGCTGAAATGCATGGTGGAGACACTTCATGAAGGAAGTGCCGAATAGCCGATAGCCGTTGGATCTTGTAGAGTTGCAGGGTGGTTTGAGGCCGGTGAAACCCATCACCCAAGATTTGAGGGTCAATGTGAGCCATTGATCTCATTTCAATCCACGCCGTTGGATTATCTCATGGATTCGGGGTTCGGGAGTTTGGAGAGGGCATACCAAACTCTTGATTTCACGAAGCTTTGAGTAGTGAGGAGCAGAGACAACCGTTGGATCTAGGTCATGGGAAGACCGTTGGATCAGAACCTTCGCTATATTGTGTATCAGGGGTTCGGAGGTTGGAGGAATCACTTTCAACTATAGAAGTCACAAAGTGCCGAGGGCTAGGTCTTGGGCGAACACATGGCGCATCCATCAGGTGGGGACTGCGTGGTTGACAGGTGGACACTCATTGCCTGGGAAGGAGTCAACATCTTGTTGACTTATTGCACTTCAGAAATTCGCAAAGGAGGAGCACGGAGGCTCAACACTCCAACTCACGAAGTCGCGAGTAGCAAAGAGGTGCTAGCAGTTAGCCCTAGCCTACGGTTATATGAAGAGGGCACTAATAGGAGGAGCTATACCCGTATCACAATATTGGGTATCAGAGGTTTGGAGAAAGAGGAGTCGAGAGCTTCGACCCACTAACTCGCAAGTTGTGAGTTGTGAAAGGTGCTTGCGCCAAGGCCCAATTGTGGTCGTGTGAGGGTGAAGCTCGCGCCTAGTGCTCATTTTCACAGGTGGGGTTTCCGAAGGACCCGTGGATCGGATTCATTGAAGGTTTCAGTGAGGAACCAAAGGAGTTGCTTCAACACAAGGAGATTAGAATGATCTTGTGCGGATCTCGGCTCGAGGGTTGGGGATCTGCGTCAGTTGTGGTATCAGAGCCTGATTTTTGTCTGTATACTGCAGGTAGAACAAGGCAGAAGAGAAGGAGATAGAATGTTGAAGCTTTGTAGAGATTGTTGCAGGAGCGCAGCAGTCAAAAGACAATCAGGTGGACTATAGGGAAAGCTGGAAGCACTCATGGTTGCAGAGTGACAGTAATAAGTTTTCCAAGAGGGAAGACATGAACAAGAAGATGGCTATTGAAGGCCATGGAAGCGGTGGAAAGAAGAACCACCAACAGAAAATGAGTAAAGCAATGATGGATAAATAACTCCCTGAGATAAGAGCGAGGATGGAAGAGCTTGCACTGCGGATGAAACATGATGCAAAGGCACATTGGGTATATGAATGGCCCATGAAGAGAAAGGTGAAGTGGCTAGTCAAGAAATTGTTGGCCAGAAGACAACAAAGGCTACTGAGAGGATGGCTGAGGTATGTGGAAAGCCTCAGAGATGAAGAGGAGATGGTTCATGCCTGCGAACCAGAAGCTGGGAGAAATATCAGTGATGATGAGGAGAAGAGATCATTGGAAGATCTTGTGAACTTCCAGGAAGGCAGTGATGAAAGTTCAAGTTTCCAGGAGGGCCATGAAATGAGATCACTGGAGGATCTCATAGACTACCAGGAGGGCAGAGAAGAAATCCCATATTTCCAGGTGGGCAAGGGAGAGCAGATGAGACTATCTGAAAGTCTCATGAACTCAGAAGTGAGTTCAGATCAACAAGAGGAGATGATAGAGCAGATAAACTCAGAAGTGAGTTCATATCAACGAGGAGAGATGATGGAGAAAGAAGATCATAAGAGAATTTTGATGATTGGAGGAATTGAGATATTCCTACCACTTAGATCAGTTGAAGTCAGATCATGTGTTGTAGAGGGAACAACAACATAAGGACAACCAACAGAGACTCTCATGGGAGAAGAATCAAAGAAGATGTTAGAGGCTACCCAAGAAGAAGGAAAAGATCATTTTGAGGAATGGCTTGATAGTTTCAGCTAGGAAGCTGAAAGGGAGACAGCTGCAGCACTGAAGCTGACAACATAAGAAGAACATGGAGATAAGATGTTCAATCCATGGGAGAAGGAGTTGGAAATGTTGGAGGATTGGATAAACAATCCAGAGCCAGTAGATGACTTCCAAGAGCAAAAAGTCACATAGATGATAACAGAGGGGAATTCTAAGGAATCGCTCAGAAATTTCAGCCAGGGAGCTGAACAAAAAATGATGACTGCAATGCTGAGGCATGCAGCAGCGGGTGAAGGGAAATTCCAGTCCAAGGAGTAGATGGAGGAAGCTGGAGACATGCCAACAACAAAAATGGCAGCAACAGAACTGCCACAGGGAGAAGCTGAACAATAGTTCAGTGAGGAGACTGCAGAGTTGAACTTTGTAGCGGGGTGGCAAGTTGAAGCCACAGAGGAAAGCAACATGGGGGATCATGTAGATCTGCCCCTTGAGAAGATATAAATGCAGTGGAGCAGGCTGCAAAATAAGATCCAGCCATTGGAGCAGCTGGATGAGGAGATCAAAGAGATCATAAGGCTGATGTCAAGGTCAGCAGTAGAAACTACCAGTGAGGAGAAGCTGAGCAGAGGAGAACCTGCAAGAGTAGCAGGGAAAAAGAAGCAGTAGCAGCAATAAAGTAGAGGAGCAGATGGACATCTCCAGAGAACTGTTTGGGATCCAGGAGGATTTCAACAACCATTCTGGGAAGCTCATGAGTAGGAGCTCATGAATTTTTCATAGCAGAGGAGTATGATGCAGGAGCATCGCTCCAAGCCAACAACGTGCCAGCCAACTAGGCACATTAAAGCACACATTCAATGGGAGAGAGGCTCAACCCTCTCACTTTCATATTTTGAATTTGAAGTAATGTAATTAATGATTGTAATTCCTAAGAGCCAAAACTGTTCCTTTGAGTAGGCATTAGTTAAAGATCATCTTAAATAGGTTGTAAGGCTGGGATCTAGATCCGATTCAGACTAGACAACCCATTCAATGATATTCAATGTAATTGAATAGAGTAGGTAGCTTGGAGGGAAGAGCTCAAAGAGCCCCCTCATGTAAAAGATCCTTGGTATCTGTAGAGTTAGTAAATTAGCACAGATAGAGAAGAGAGGAGAGCTGAGACTCTGTTGCAGTCCGAGATCAAGCACATTGTAAAGAGGCATTTTCAGATTAATACAAACATAACAGTTTTTCCTGCATGTTGTTGTTCATGTGGTTATGAGTTCATGAATGAATGTATTCATGTGTTTATGATATGCTGTAGACGTATGTTAGGTGTGCATCTGTAGGTGATAGGCATATTTTCCTATCTATGAGTTCTTTGATTCCAGGTCTGGGTTCTTTGTGGTTTCATGCAAAGAGTGCATGAAAAAACACTGAGGGTTTTGTAAGCCAGTGCAAGGAGTGCACTTCTAAATTCTGTGGAATTTCAGACAAAGACGTGCCAGGAGGGTGCACCAAAGGAAGTCACTGACTCAGGGAGAATCCTCAAAGTTGTTGAACACCTTGGAGGTAAGACTGTGCAGAGGAGGGCACAGAGGATAGAAAAAATTTCTGAGAATTCTGTAAGGCTTTGCCAAGAGGGCATCGAGTGAATGCAAAGGATGCATTAGGAGAAGAACTCTCTTTCGAGTTCATTGAGAAGACAAAATCACCGAGGACTCTGGAAACTCTGCCAGGTGGGCATTGAGTTGGTGCAGGAGGGCACAGAAGGAACTCTTGTCTGAGTTCAGAGAGAAGATAAGTGTCAAGGGAAGACCTTCACAGGGTTACTGAACACCCTGTAGGCTCAACAAGGAATTCTTGAGAAGGAAGTTGCTAGAGGGAATTTCCATCCCTTCAAGGAGAGAAAGGGGTAGAGACCATTGAGGTCTGACCAATTGATGCTCAAGAGGATAAAGACCTGTATAAGGAGTGCACCAGGCCAACACCTGATTAAAGTGTTGAGAGACAACCATCTGAAGGCTTGTCAAGTGTAGGAGCAGAGCACATAAAATCTTAGGACAGATAACACCTTTGTGTGCAGAGACTCTGCAAGGAGTGCAAACGTCGAGAACCTCTTTGAGGTTCAGCGTTGACAAAGTTCAGGAGGAACAATGCCTTTTCACATAGAGCGATAACTGCAAGGAGTGCAGAAGTCAGGGAAACCTTTCAAGGTTTCACAGTCCTGAAACTCAAGAGGAGGAGCGTCCCAAGAACGTAGGCGAGACCAAGGTTGTAGGCTCGCAAGAGGAAGCAAAGGCCGAGACCTTTGATACTTCATAAATATTCCAAGGAGAAGGAAGAATCGGAAGCTCAGGAGGGAGCTACAACTACCGTAGGATCGGTGCTGGAAGAAAGATCTGGATTGTTGAAGTTTAGATCCAGGTGCAGGCAGGAAAGCGCAGTGAAAGAGAAAGAGATCTGGGCCGTCATATCTTGCACAGATAGCCAACAACTGTCGGATCTGGAGAAAGTCGCACAGAGTTTAATCTCTGGGAGGGTGTGTAGATGAAGAGAAACTGAAATGGATGGTGGAGACACTTCACGAAGGAAGTTCTGAATAGCCGATAGCCGTTAGATCTTGCAGATTTGCAGGGTGGTTAGAGGCCAGTGAAACCCATCACCAAATATTTGAGGCTCAATGTGAGCCATTGATCTTGTCTCAATCCACGCCATTGGATTATCTCGTGGATTCGGGGTTCAGGATTTTGGAGAGGACAGACCAAACTCTTTATTTCACGAAGCTCCGAGTAGCGAGTAGGAGAGACAGTCGTTGGATCCAGGTCACGGGAATACCATTGGATCAGAATCTTCGCTATATCGTGTATCAGGGGTTCGGAGGTTGAAGGAATCACTTTCAACTGTAGAAGTCGTGAAGTGCCGAGGGCTAGGTCTTGGGCAAACACTTGGCACGTCCATAAGGTGGGGACCGCATGGTTGACAGGTAGACACTCATTGCCTGGGAAGGATTCAACATCCTGTTGACTTATTGCACTTCAGAGATTCAAAAAGGAGGAGCACAGAGGCTCGACACTCCAACTCGTGAAGTCGCGAGTAGCGAAGATGTGCTGGTAGTTATCCCTAGCCTATGGTTATATGTAGAGGGCACTAACAGGAGGAGATATACCCGTATCGCAATCTTGGGTATCGAAGGTTTGGAGAAAAAGGAGTCGAGAGATTCGATCCACGAACTCACAAGTTGCGAGTTGTGAAAGGCGCTTGCACCAAGGCCCAGTTGTGGTTGTGTGAGGGTGAATATTGCGCCTAGTGCTCGTTCGCACATGTGGGGTTTCCGAAGGACCTGTGGATCGGATTCGTTGAAGGTTTCAGCGAGGAACCAAAGGAGCCGCTTTAGCTCAAGGAGATTAGAACGATCCTGTGCGGATCTCGGCTCGAGGGTTGGGGATCTGCGTCACATTCACGCTCTTAACCTTGGAGCAAATATAAACCAGGTCGTTCAATTGCAAAACACGGTTAAATAAAAATTGTCTATGTGATGAAGTAATTGATGCCTATCATAGATGAACTCACTGTCTATAACACATGATACACAGGATCACTGTCAGCATATATATACATATATGTCCCAATAAATATACCTTCAATTAAATATATGTGTTAATAAATATATATGTCCATACAGATCGCCGTCCAAATCACTGTCCGAAATCATGATGATAGAAATAACATTGATAATAAAATTAACATTGATAGAGTCACTGGAAGTAATAAATTCGTTGTCAATTACTATAAACATATCATAAATTCATTGCCCATGCTATTGCTATCCAAAATGCAGAGTTGGTGTCCAAAATCGTGATGATATAAGTAGAATTGGTAATAAAATTAGCATTGATAGAATCACTGGAAATAAAAATAAATTCACTATCAATTACTGTAACATATCATAAATTTGTTGTCCATGCTATTGCTATCCAAAACACAGAGGGTAGTGTGCCTTCCAAACGCAAATGTTTTACCCTTTTTAAACACTGGGAAATCAATATTAACAAAGGGAAAAACGCTGTCATACACATCATACACAACATCACTTACACAGTCACAATCACAACATTGCACAGACCTAGCGCATCTATACATTCTCAGTCATTCCATTATATAAAACATATCCTAAACTCACAGTCACAAGATAGGTATAAAAGTGTTGTTACGAAGAATCAATTCATAGTCACAAGATGGGTATAATATCGCGGTTATGAAGATATCGTTGTCTATAATTACATATATAGAAATTGTTGTGTATATATACTTATAGATACATCGCTATCTAAATTCACATATAATTAAAAATAGATGTCAAATATAATTATGATAACTGTCAAACGCTATCAATAAACATAGGTAAAACACAGTCAATAACATATGTAAAACATAGTCACTATACATTACCATAGCAGTCACTACATCTAAAAACAAAACACTATCAAGACCAATCCAAGTACTGGGATTCATTATTAAAATCGCAGAGGTTATACTAAGAAATCGCAGAGATAAAGCATGGAGATAATCACACAAAAATGCAGAGATACTCAACACAAGAAGGCACAAGGACCAATCATTCAGAAATGAATCAATCAACACAAGGATTATCATTCACAAGGAGGGCGCAAGGACAAGAGATCAATCAGAAGGGAAAACGCCAAGATAAGTAAAGGATAAATGGCTGGGAAAAACTTATCCTCCACTCATCATCCATGCATAGAAAAACAAGGCATTTTAATATATAGGTATTTAAACACCGAAGTGACGACCGTCGATTCAACTCTTGGCCGACTTCTTAGGAAGAAACTAATGACTAAAGGGATAAGGGAAAAACAAAAATTTCTTCATAATAATCAATAAAACAAACACAGAAAGGTCATAGCAATCAGGGTTGGTTTCTACCAAGGAAGTCCATTCAGAAAACAACAAGCCAGGGGATTACAATACCGTAGGAAAGCAGGTGCAAGACAACGCAGGGCAATGAAATCTTAAACAGAGGAATATAATGTGTGTAAATTTAAATTCTTTACAAATAACAATTTAACCAGCGTACCTTAGCCAAATGCGAATGATCAGTAGTTTCTGTCCTGCACGCACTCTGTCCAGCTTTCGTTCGTCGATCGATGAGGCCTCACCGATACCTCCTAGGCAACGCTGGGGGTACTCTTCTTCCCCATGAGCCCCTTGAGTCGCAAAGGGGCCACGCATACTATACCAGAGAATAAATAGCACCCATATCGCCTCGCAAGGTCAATCTACCACTTGTTACCCGAGCTGAGTATCCCAACTCCCCAAGTGAAGCTCAGTCAAGACAAAAATTCAGCAGCGTAATGTTACACATCAAGATCAGCTCCATACTCCTCCTACTCCATCCTTTTTATAGATTTGTTAAGTGATTTCTTTCTCAAATTCTCATTTAATTTCTTTTTCATTATTTTAATCAGAAAAAACCTCCCCCATACACATGTCACCCATCTCCCTAGTTGCACCAAAAATTAATTTCATTAATTATTTAATTATTCCTATTTCCCTCACCCACCTAAAATCATTCCTAAAAACGCTCCTTGGTGTCCCAATATTCCCTTACACATCTTAAATGACTTACGGCTTTACTAAATTCCTAGTTGAGTTCATAATTAGAAAGTTCTTAAAGGCAAGATTCCTTACTAAGTTAGACATTCATCTTTTTCCTTACGTTTCCCTTTTTCTTTATGTTTCCCCTTTTTCCTTTAGTTTCCTATTTCTTTTAAGTTTCCCTCTTTTCCCTTTTTGACTAAAAGTCAAATTAGCAAGTGTAGAAAACAACCATTTACCCCTTTTTCTTTTTAATTAAAAATTAAATTAGCATATGTAGATAAAACAATCATTTCCCTTTTAAAATTTTAATCCCCATTGTAATTTGATTTTAATAATTTAACTGAATTTCTTACACCCTTCTTGTTTTTTTTGCCTTGGAAAAAAAGTGTAATTTTATTACTTTATGAACAAAATTACATTTTTCATATACACCCCATTGGTTTATTCTATTACATTGAAATCTGTATCTAATGCATTTCAAGAATGCTTCTGTAGATTGTTAAAGCCGCAAAAATGTTGGATATGGTTCTGCTGAATAAGCTTTAGTTAATCTTCTTAGTGCTTTCTGCATGTAGTGTTCATGATATATATTTACAAAAATGTTGCTGATCAATGGAATCCGCAAAAAGTATCCTGTTCTTTATAAAGCTGTTCATCCAAACTGTACTAATTGTTTAATCCAAAAAATTCCTATGCATATATTCATTTTCTTGATTATTTTGGTACTTAGTTATTTTCCACTGGCCCATAGCCATGTTAATCCCCTCTTTCGACCTCTGGTCCGCTTCTTTATTATTTTCCCTGTAGACATATTGGCAAATAAGTGAGTCTTCAAACGATGTATGTTTTCCACCAATGTAGCAAGTCTTGTGTTTAAACATCTCTGTGTGCGTTTTATCTAGTTTATGACATTTAAAGAGTCCCCATAAACTTTTAGAGTCCGAAAACCTTTTTCAATAGCAAATACAATGAGTAGTTTGAGACTCAAAATTTCAGCAAAGTTATTTGTTCCTGGACCAATGCCAAAAGTCAAGGTGAAATAGTGTGAATGTGAGAGGTAAAGGAGTCCTCCACCTCCACAGATATTTTGTTGGGAAGCTCCATCAAAGAAACCCCACGAAGAGGTGTTGTTGATCACTACTTCTTGAGGTTTTCTAGAGGAAGGGCTAGAGCTCTGTGAGAGGAACATTGGCAACAGAGTGACACTATTCGTAGCAGTAAAAACAAAGGAAGGAATAATTCCCTTGAAAATGAAAGAGTTCCGGGCAAGCCAAACGCCCCAAATAACTAAGAGGGGAAGAGCTCTTAAATGCTTGTAGTCTCTCTTTTTCCACCAAGTATGCCAAGAGTGTTCCAAATCTCTTCCTTCCCCAACGCAATGTAGACTTAACAGTCTAGAAATTTCCTTCCAATCTTTGAGGATGAATCTACAATTTAAAAAGAGATATAAGGAAGATTCACCTTCAGAATTGCATAGAGAGCACCAATTGGGACCAACAAAGTTCCTCTTCTGAAGGTTGTCCCAGGTTGGGACCTTATTTTGAAGGACATTCCACATAAAAAGTATAGTTTTTGTCGGGATTTTGACTTTTCAAAATTTCCTCCACCACCAGACAAACTCCTAGGAACTCTGATCATTGTTAGATTTAAGGTAGCCGAGTTTGGGAGAGTAGATCCCAAAAGGGGTTGGATCCCAAATCAAAACATCCTCATTATCTGTAAGTCTGGTCTATGACAACTTTAGGAAAAAAATATGTCTTTCCGGTTCGCTCTTTTCATCTTCATTGAGGTCTAGCTAATGTGGGTCCTTCCAACCCTGTGACCAAAGGGTAGAGCGGTTGGGGTCCGCCAGGGAGATTAGGAAAATAAAACCCAAAGAGTGTAAAATCTGAATTAAATTCTTAGTGAGTATGTGATTTATTTCGCTTCCTAGATGGGGGTCCGTCCGTTATATGAAGAAGTTTCCATTCCCAATTTTCCAAGCTAAACTGTTTTCAATGTGCGGGAAGGCACTTAGGATGGATTTCCAGATCACCGAGGCCCCTTTTTTGGTATTTTGTTCACTTCTTATCCATGTATCGAGAGGTACTTGTGCAATATATTTATGGATGCTGACCTTAGTCCAAAGACTAGAGGAGTTTATAAGTATCCACCCTCCCTTAGCTGCCAGTGATTTGGAGAAAAGAAAGATGTTTTTTAGTCCCCATCCCCCCAAAGCCTTTGGGATCGATATTCTCTCCCATCGAACCCAGGGAATTACATGGGCCTCCTTTTTTCCACTCCAGAGAAATTTTGAGGAGATTTTCCTTTCTACTTCCAGAATTCCTTTATGAATCCAAGAGAGTGACATCCAATAAATGGGGATTGCTTCCAAAACTGACTTTATCTGCACTAGTCTCCCTACTTGTGATAGCCACCGATGACTCCAAGCATTTAGCCTTTTGTCTAATTTCTTCAAGAGCCACTTCCAATCTTCTTTTCTGTAATCATTGGGTTTTAAATTAAAATCCAAGTATTTTAGTCCATCATCTAACTTATTTCTTTCGAACGGGAAAAGGGAGAGGTGTTCTTGCTCATCTTCATCTAAAAGGAGGAAAGTAGTGAGCGACGATTTTCTGTCATTTATTTGCGTTCCCATTGCTTTGGAAAAAAGAGAAAGGATGCTACTTAACATTTCTGCTTCCCTTCTAGACTCTCCACTAAAAAGTAAGACATCATCTACAAAGACTAGATGTGTAAGAGACAAAGCAGGTGTTATCTTGATACCTGAGAAAACTCCTTCAATATTTGCCTGTGTAAGAACCCTGCTGAGACCTTCTACTACTAGAAGGAAGGGGACAACCTTGCCTGAGCCCTCGTTTTGGGTTAAATAAGGGTGAATCCGAGACATTGATTAGGACTGCAAAGGATGTTGTGGTAAGACAACTCATGATCCAAGTGATAAAGGGAACTTCAAACCCCATATGAGTAAGTAATAACTGAATATACAACCAACTTGCTCTGTCATAGGCTTTTGAGAGATCTATTTTTAACACTGACCCTTTAAGTTTTCTTATCTTCATGCAATGTAGTCCTTCTTGTGAAATTCCTATGGCTTCATGAATCTTTCTTCCTTCTAGAAAACCAAACTGTTGTTCTGAAATGTTCTTGGAAAGAATTTTTTTGAGTCGTCTGGCAATAACTTTTGAGACAATTTTATAGGCACAGTTGCAAAGAGAGATTGGTATGAATTCATCCAGAGTATCTGGGTTATCCTTTTTTGGGTTAAGAGAGAAGAAGGTTTAGTTGAGACTCTGAGGGATGCATCTTGAAATTCTTGTATCCTCCACCATTTTTAGTAAGTCTCACTAGCAAATTTGGGTCATTTTGCGACAACTATGTCGACGCTCTTGCGACATTATGTCATGGATATTGCGACAAATATTGAGTCCCTTAAATGTCGTATCATAGGACATGGAAATTTTGATGAACTTGAATTGTTTTCACAAGCGCGATGACCTTAGGGAACTTTTCACAATTACGAAAGAAAAATAAATATCGTCGCCAATACGACAATATAGGCAATCTAAGTGAAACCAACATTGCGATGAAATTTTTCGTTGTTTATATAGAAAATGTGTCGCAACAATTTTTTTGTCGTTTCCCTTGCGATGACAACATCGCATTGTTTTTATTGCACATCCGTTACAGGTATGTCAACATTTCGTTGTTTATATAGAAAATGTGTCGCAACAATTTTGTTGTCCTCGCCCTTGCGATGACAACATTGCATTGGTTTTATTGCACATCCGTCGTAGGAATGTCAACATTTTGTTGTTTATATAGCAAATGTGTCGCAACATTTTTGTTGTCGTCGCACTTGCGACGACAACATTTCATTGTTTTTATTGCACATCCGTCGCAGGTATGTCAATATTTTGTTGTTTATATAGCAAATGCGTCGCAACATTTTTGTTGTCGTCGCACTTGCGACGACAACATCTCATTGTTTTTATTGCACATCCTTCGCAGGTATATTATTGTTGTTAAATTGCGAGGCAATTATTATTTAAAAAAAATAAAAAATTAGGCTGCAATTTTAATATTAATATTACCATATTAATAACTTTCAATAGAAAACATTGACATTAATTATTATTTATATTAATAACTTCTTTTGATTGAAAATTTCTAAAGGTTCATGTGCTCAATCATTGGTTGTAGTGAGAGATTCAAATATAATCATTAACCATATGGAATTCATTGTGCACTAAAATAGTCCCATTCAAGGTTACAAGATTACATATAAAATAAATAATGCAATATAGAAGATGAAAAAATACTCAAAGAAAATGTGTCTAAACTGAAATATGTGCTCGGGTGGTACAAAAACTATTTGATAATACTTATTTCAATAGGTCAATGACAATGTATGGATTTGATGTAAGAGTTTCACATGGTGCATTTTACAAATACAAAACACAATCCTAAGACTCTAACACAACTCAATTGACCTTCACTCAAATGGTTAAATAATAATTAGGCCTTCAAAGTGCTTCAATGTATGGTGATGTAACCCACCATAGAAAACACATGAAGGCATGAGAGGCACTATGATTCCACTATAGGGGAAGATGAAAGGGGACCTATGGGAAAATAAATCCTCTATCTCCAAGGTCATTCTCAGAACTCATATTCTTCTACAATGTGCCTTAAATGAATCCATATACCTTCTTTGACTTATCAACAAATCCTTGAATCTATGTAAGAGGTTGGTGGGGAAAGTCTTTTCACATAATAATGGGAGCATGGGTTGAGTAAAATCTTCATGCCATGGGAAGTGTAAGAGTCCTACATTCCGCTAGTTATAGGTAATTTCATCCATCATTTCCACCAATGATATCATTTTCATTGACTCTAACATTGTGGGGAACACTCTAACATTAATTCTCTACATATTTCATGTTTTATTCTCCATTTCCAACCCATACCAATTTGGAAATTAACCAAAAGCAACATCAAGAAGAGGAAAATTGTAGACTTTGGATGAAATATGATGGTTGTAGGTGAGCATAT
>ML781252.1:134182-149214 GCA_009831015.1 Picea engelmannii | reverse complement strand
TTCCATTAGAAAAATCGTTTCCTTTCTTAGATGTTATGGTAGATAGTTGACGACATTTAGAAGAATAAAATACAAGGCAATATTGGAAGAGCTCGAGGAAATTTCAAGAATGCCTCAGCTTATCCCCTCAGTGAATAACAACTAACCAAACAATGAAAAATACTAAATGTTGATGAGACATATAAAGTAAGGGGGGGGGCAAATAAAAGTTGGGTTCCATTGGCTTAAGACATGTGAGAATCCTACTATGATATTTTTCAAAGATCTGACATCCAAGGAATTTATGAAGCATATTAGGGCCCTCAAAATAAAAAACAATAGAATCATTGACCAGGAGAACATTGAAAAGGAGTTTGTTAATCATTACAAATTGGTTTTTCAATCTCAAGGAATTATAACAAAGGAAAGAAAGTTGTATATGAAAACTTGTGTTGATGTAGTCCCAAGAAAGTCGATGCAAAAGGAATAATGGGTATGTGATGAAAGGCTTATAATGTTGGTTGAATTAATGACTACCCTCAAAGAGATGGTTGATGATCAATTTCTCACACGAGACTACTTTCCACTCTAGTCGTCAAGGATTCCCTTTTGCACTAACCTTTTATGTGATGGTTATTGAAACCCTTAAATAACTCATCCAAAAAAAATGTCTCGGTGGATTATCTGAGGCTTGCAAATGGAAAATTTGTATATGACTCCTTCCTTACTATCCTAGAAGAGAAACAATCACTAGACAATAACATGGTTTTCTTGCAATTGTTTTACAAATCCTTGAGAAGGAAAACCCAATATCAATGGCCTCTACTCCATCCTTCGAGGGAGGACAAGGTTCCCCAATCAACTCTTCTAGGAAGACTATATCAATGTTTTTTTTAAGTCAATGGTTGTTGATTTTCCTTAGCAAGAGAAACTTCATCATCTGACATTGGTTTCTTAAGAAAATTCCAATTTTTTTATTTGGATTTGGTCCCTTTTTGCCTTGAAGGATGAGCTTGTGCATGGGGATAAATATTGTGTAGATGTCCTGTAAGTTGATGAATTCAACACTAGAATGTTGTGTTATCATAATTCAATACCTGAATCCACCTAAAAATTTCATTTGAGGGTCATTTTATTTGGAAGACTCTTATTCAGGTGTATTTCAAAATAGATGCAGTTGTATGTACACAATCTCTTTATAAATCTCCAAAATTGCTTTTATGTAACTGCCCAAAGTATTCTCAATATCCTAAAAAATTGATCTAATATACCATTAAGAATGAAATGGAAAATTTGGGAGGTGTACCCAAAGTGTCATTCTAGTAATTGACATAGAGTTAGGATCAAAATTTGGAAATCAAGGAGATATAAAAGGCCCCACTCTTCCCCAAAACCAGGGACCCTCCTCTAAAACTTGCTTATAAGCAGCATGATCGAAAATATGAATTAAAAAAACACCTTTGGAGCAGAGTGGAATCTCATAATTCCTTTTCCATGTTGAGTGGATCCAATGGTACACCACCGATGAAGGAGGCCAATAACCATTAAACCATTAAAAATGCAAATGACAAGTTTTTTGGAGATGAGTGATCTCCGACTATGTGATTTCCATTGATGGCACAACTTTATATTTTTCCATGATATATGTATAGGAAAAGGAGGGATTGAAGAATTTTTTTGTAGTTGAAGACTTTTTTTAACCAACTCCTTAAAGGACATTTGTTTGGAAGTTGAAACAACCTCATGTTATAACATTATTTGGTTGCCAGTGACCATGGATTCCTTGTTACCCAAGATATTAGCCATTGAATATCTTTGATCCACATGAAACATATGTTAAATTGTTTTTTTCCCTCATACCCACATTATTCCTTTGAGAAATGCACTGGTACCCATGTATTTCCTTTAAGAAAGGTAGGGTGTCTTCCAAAAATTGTAAAAAGTAAAAAATCAACATTAGTTATGCACTCCTAAGCGGGGTTTACGAGATCCGTGCAACTGTACAACCCTAATTATTATTTCGAACAAACTTAACCAACTTGTGATAGTATAAATTGGGTTCAAATGTTGGAGAAAGGGAACCAACCATTCTAGTACCCTTATGCTGGAGAATTATCTTGAGAATTTAGCCTTGGATTTTTATGACTAGTTCCTTTTGTAGAAACCCTTGTTTTTGGGATTGACTCTCTTGCTTAGACTCTGGGATCTAAATCCTTGTTTATTTTCCAATGCACATATGGAAAAGAGTTTTAAGAAGAGTTGAAGTATATATGTAGTCCAAGTAGGAGGAACCTGAAATCTACTGACAAAGTTGCCAACAACATATCATGTTGAAGCACTTCTTTGAAATTTAGAGATCAATATTATTTTAGAGATCAACCACTTTGCAATGCATCATAATTTTATTTGCAATGCTCAGAGAGGGCCAAGGACAGAGACAAGTGTCCAAGGAAGGAGGACCATCTACGGATGAACCATAGAGTACCACCTATCAACAACAAAGTCAAAAGGTGATAGGTGTACAAGATCCCAATAGGGACAAGGTAGGCATATCCATACTCATTAATAAATCTCATAAAAATGATACAATGGTATGCATGGCATAAGGGAGCCAAGTGAATGAGACAAAATGGGGTCTCAATATAGTACAACATGGGGATGGAAAATATGTGCCAAAGTATAATATAGTGATATGAACAATCCTACATAGAAATTCCTAGAACAATGGGGCCAGGTCCAACATAGAAGCATCATGACTGCAAATAATATGGATATATAGGAATTGATTCCCTACCCCAAGGGGGAGGGGGAAGGAATAAACCTGAGAAGCCCCGATGAACATGAAACAACCTGAGAAGCCCCACTAAATAGGAAAGGGGCTCCAAATATCTCAAATGAGCCAGTAGAATGGAGGCTCATATCAATGGCTCTAAGAATAGTTGAATCAAGACAATCAAATCTAAGGAATCACATTTGAGGTTGGATCACTGGTGTATATTTGAATCTCAATAGTGCGATAATGAGTTGGAGTTGAGCATGTGATCTACTACCAAGTATGATAGAAATAAGGATTCTCTCATCATACTAGTCCAAGGAAACCCATCAAGGAGGAGGATGAGGACCAACATACATAAATTTGCAGCTATATATATGGAATCAAACAATGAGTCTGGAACATGTGAGGGGATACATGAAGGGAAAGCACTTCTTGAGGACTAATATTGCTAATACATGTCTAAGAAACTAGCACAATCAACTAAATAAACCATTAAGTGTATGAATCTCCATCGTGTCACATAAAGCACACACGAGTATGATTCTATGTGTAGTGGTATGGTTGGCCATATCTTGTCAAGAGTTATTAGTGCCCCTAGTATTCTTAGCTTTACCCCCTTTGTCAACTCCTTTCCAACTTTGGTTAGGGACAACTGGAACTATGTGGAAGATATAGGGGTAGTACCGAAATTCTGACTCTAAGTACTGAAATTCAGGTAAGTATCGAAATTCTGACTCTATCCATGCTCATGCCACCTATGTTTTGGCCCCTGTTCCCACTGATATAATGATAATAGGGAATAATTTAGACTTAATCTCTTCACGCTATAGTTATATTCTTGAAAGGAAGTCCCTGAAATTTGAACGGGGATTTTGTTTATCTTGTTGATATTGACATCCTTTTGTATGAGATGGTCAATGACAATGGTTAATGTGACCTAGAAGGCAGATTGAAAACATTATGGGTTAAAACAATTTGATCAATGTATTTTCATATAAGCTGCATATCAATAAAAATTTAGCTGATTTACCAAAAGAATGAATTTATGTATTTGCAAAAAAAAAATTATAAATTTTTTTATTCACCAAATTTCATCTCATTTTTTAAATATCTCCGCCTTTCATTAATAAAGGAAATATGGAGATTCCTTGTGCCTATTATGGCACATTGAAGGTACAGGGTTTAGGGGATAGATAAAAGTGGTTTATATTTTGTCATCTTTGATGAATGACAGGTTTATGGGTGTCGAGTATTTTGTCATATTTTATCATAAACATGTTCATACAAAACATGTGTTTTTTTGGCTACACAGTATTCTCACAGGAAATGCATCGAGCGTTGGTCCCATAAAAAAGGAGGAGATTCTAAATGTGAATTGTGTTGTCAAGTTTCATGACTTTTTATTTGGACATGTTTTTATTCTTACTATCAACAATTTCATATATATATATATATTCTTACTATCATTATTATCCTCCACTAATATTCTGAACTGGAAATGCATTCATAATTATTTTTTCTGAACTGAAATGTTGTGGATTTGAAATCACAGGAATATAAGGCGAGAAGGGTTGACCGAATGCCGAGAGGATATTCAGACATCCAGACGAGTCAGGTAAGTACTGAAATTCTGACTCTATCCATGCTCAGGACACCTATGTTTTGGCCCCTGTTCCCACTGATATAATGATAATAGGGAATAATTTAGACT
Source organism: Picea engelmannii (assembly GCA_009831015.1). Classification (NCBI taxonomy): domain Eukaryota; kingdom Viridiplantae; phylum Streptophyta; class Pinopsida; order Pinales; family Pinaceae; genus Picea; species Picea engelmannii. The sequence continues at coordinate 144,748 of ML781252.1, read as the reverse complement.
TAAGCTCTTCATGCTATAGTTATATTCTCGAAAGGAAGTCTCTGAAATTTATTTACTAGGATTACCATTGTTAATTTATGGAGAGATGTTTATTTGTTTAATTAGGATTACCTATCAAATGGAGAGATGTTTAATTGTTATATTTAGGTCACTTTGTCAAAGATGAGAGCGATTATAGTGAGCATCACTCTTGCGACGAAAACATAGATGAAATTTTGCTTCCATCGAGAGAGCGATGAATACAGGGTGTATTTAGATCAAAATTGAAAAAATGAACTTTTTCTCTTGAAGTTTGTGATGAAAGAGTACTTTCATCGGAATTTTTTCAATATGTAGTAGTGTTTGATCCTAAAATTTTGTAACAACCCATAAATAATTCAATGGTCCAACCATCCGGGCTTGGACTTTTATCTTTTTGGAAGCTGTGTAGTACTTCTAGGAGCTCTTTTTCAGTGACCTCTTCCATCAAGAATCTATTCTCCTCTTCTTCAACAAATGTGGGAAAAAATTGTCCCACTTTAACTATTTCCTCGATTGTAGTTTGGTTTTTTGCTTTGAAGAGATTTTGGAAGTAATTTTTTCCTAGTGTTGACAACCCTTCAAAGGAGCTTTCCAAGTTTCCGCCCCGATTCTTTAAATGACATACAGTATTGATGTTTTTCCTTCCTTTTTCATAGGCTTGGAAGAACTTTGTGTTTTCATCACCACTTTCCATCCAAATAGCTCTGCTTTTTAATATCTAGGTCTCTTCTTGTTCCTTGAAAAGTTTTATCCTTCTTTTCTCCAATTGAAGTAATCTGAGTTTTGACTCTGTTGTGCTTGGAATGACCTTTTCAGCTTCCAAGATACTTTGTAGTTCAAGGTCAATGTATTTTAACTCTTTATCCTCATTTTTCCTTTTTTGGAAAGCCCAAGGTTTTACCACTTCTTTGATTCTTTTCATATTTTCTGTAAACTGATAAGTTGTTGAATGGGGTAAATCCTGTCGGTAGGGTATCCAATGGTCCTTAACCAACTTTAAAAAATAATCGTCTTCAAGCCAAGTTTTGTTGAATTTGAAAGGGATGACTGGCTTCTTAGCTCCCTGTCTGAATTCCAAAAATATTGGATGATGGTATGACAAGCCTCCAAAACCAATCCATTGTTTTATGGTAAAAGATTGTTCAAAAGAGTATCATTGATCAAAAAAGGGTCTAGTCTTTTTTCCACTCCATCGATTCCGACCCTGTTATTTTTCCAAGTAGGTTTGAGATTTATAGGGCCCAGGTCCATTAGTCTAGATTATGAAAATTTATGGCTAAAGAAATCAATGAGAGGATCTAGCCTAACATTGACCCCCCATACCTCAAAGGGACCCAGGGAGAGATTTAGGTCTCCCCCTAAAATTAGCAGTTCTTGGAAAAAGGATTTTTTAAGGAGAGAGTCCCAAAAGGGTTTTATGTTCTGATAGGGTCCATAAATGTTGAGTATATGAACTTCCTCTTTGATATGAGGTCATCACGATTATCCCAAGGCCCGATTCCAGACCCCAAGAGTTGAGAACTTGGACGTTTTGTGAGTTCCAACTAGTGGCCAATCCACCTGATCTGCCCACTGCATCCACTATAGTAAAAAGCCAACCTATAAGAAGCTTTTCCAAGATTGTTTTCATTTCATCTCCTAATCCCATAGTCTCTTGGAGTAGTAAAACATCCGGGTGTTCAGTGGTAACCACCCTTTTTTGGGAGGGTTTTTTATGGGCCCCTGCCAAACCCCGACAATTGAATGACATGATATTCATCCCAGAATCTTGGCTCGGGGCTTTGATGATCTAAGTGCCCGTTCTATAGATTGTTTTTTTCTGGCCAAGAGATCAATTATGGCCTTTGATTGCGCCTTGGAAAAAAATGAATTTCTCCCCTATCCTCCCCTATCTAGGGATGAAACTTCATCCCTTCCCAGTCCACCAATGGATTTTCTTTGAGATATTAAAAAGTACCAGGTAGAAGAAGAATCCAAAGACTGGGAGGAGGAGGATGAGGCTTCTTCTACTAGGCAAAGACGCTTAGGGGGAGGTAGTGCTTCTGGAAGGGGGGGATCTTTTAAACAGACCGGGAGAGTCTCGGCACAAGTCCAGGAAGTAGTGTTTAGAGACAAGTTTTTTAGATCCTCCAACCATTCAGTACCCTCTAAAGACATATTAGTTATTAAAACTATAATGGGGAGAGAGGGAGGAATAGGAATACCCGAGGTCAAATTCTTCATAAAATCTGAGTCCTGAGAAGAGATGCACATTTTCTCCATTTTTGCCTCTGCAATCCTTTCGAGGGGTGGAGTGTTGAATTATTGTTCTTGTTCCGCTGATACCGTTGTGGAGAGTTCAGGTTCCAAAAAGTGAGGATCTTCCTTCCCTGTGATAAAAGCTTGCCTTCTTCTGGAAAATGGAGAAGAAGAAATTAGTTTTGTCCTGAAATAAGGGCCTCCTTTTGTTCTTAAGGGGAGGTGGCAGGAATCCAGCAGGTTCCCATACTTGTGGCAATGACGACATCTGAAGGGGATATTCTCATAGTCTAGGATCTGTGTATGAGTGTAACCCTCCCAAGTAAGGTCAATCTCCTCTCCAAGTCCTTCTCTAATATTTAGGTTGACCAAAATCCGAGCAATTTTCCTCTGCTTTGTCACTTCAAAGGAGAGACCTGCTTCAAGAAATTCTCCCAAGTAATTTCCTATAGCTTTGAAGTGTTCAAGAGACCAGAATTGTAAAGGTAGTGCCAACAACCTTACCTAGACAGGGATTTTATCCATCTTTTCCCTTTTTGCGTCAAAAAGGGGCCTCTAAGGCTTGAGCAATAGAGGGGAGGAGTTTACACTCCAGTTTTTACTTAACACCCATTTTGCGTGCTCTGGTTGTAGAAAAAGGAAATCAAACCAATTCCTACTTAATTCAATAACCTTTGGGGCATACCCTAGGTGCTCTTCCCAAACTGAATTTGTCCAAAAAATAATGGTATTGAGGGAAAACAACCTACCAACGAATCTCCCCACCAGAGTCTGATTCGTCATTTGTACCACCTTATTCATACCTACCTCCTTCCCAAACTGTAGATTGCCCACTTTCCCAATAGATTTTGGGCCTTTCCTTTTTTATTTTTGGTGGGCGTAATGGAAGCCCCTAGCATCCCACTAATCCTATGGATTGTAAACTGGGGTCGTGGCCCTTCTGTCTTGGGTAAAACCCCTCTGTTCTTCAAATTCCAAGAAAGACAAGATAAAACCTTTGGTGGAGGAAAAGGATCCCCGGTTATGAGCTATACCTGAATCATGACTTCTGCGATTCTGTTTGGTAACTTCATGGTGTTGAGTCCCTTCTGTCACAAGCCCAAATCCCATGTGTTCATGGCTCGGAGGTGGTGAAGAGCACAAGAGAAAACCTTCCTCCTATGAGAGCCAATCAAGGGCTAAATCCACTAGAGGGATTGGAACCGATGGAAAGCTCTCAGAAGTGGGCGGGTTCGTGACCAGGAAATCTGAGAAAGTGCCAAAAAAGCCGGTGTAAGAACTTGTTCCATAGGGTGAAAGGGAAAGATACGAAATCTTACTAGTGAGAGGAGACGGTGGCTTGGGAGAGGTAAGAAAATTCTGGCTGAGCATTGAGAAATCACCTTGCAACATCCTGAGACTGAGGTCAAAGCCGCTGGGTGAGGAGGGAGGGTCCACGTGCTCTGTCTCTTTGTCCATGGTTAATCCCAGCATTATACGTCCGCAAAGTTACTCAGGGGGGAACAAAGAAGTTGTAAAAACTGTCTGTAGTTTAAGAGTGTAGACAACATGCCTCGGTTAGAGACACGGGAGGAAGGGAAATGAAACTGTCACTGCATGTTAGAAATACCGATAAGAAAAAAAAACCCACCCATAAGCCTCATGTTAGAATATGATGGATATGCTTGTTTAACCATAGACAATATCACTATTGTCACCCAACCATAGGCTGAAGCCATCCCCGAGCACCTTAACCTTGAAAAAGAATCATTCTGGAAGCAAACCCTAGGCTGGATAGCCAAACAAAGGTGGTGCACCTTTCTACAAGGATAGCACACCAAGAAAGAGTAACAATAGCTTATCATAGAGTCCAAATCATAACCAAGAGAGTGCAAACCAAAACCGAAATCTGCTAGCTGCAACAACTACAACAACAACTCTCCTCCTAACTTGCACACAACTGGCCAACTACAGTGTGCACAAGTGTTTCTTCTGCAGTTCTGAGAATGCCTTCTAGAATGAAGACTGGCCTCCTGTATTTATACTAAATCTGGCAAACTGCCTGGGCTGACTTCTCATTCTGGGTGCCTATTTACTTAGTATATAATATTTCCTTTAGCCGACTTCTTCTCTTGGAGGCTAATAACCTAATACAAATTATCTTCTTGACTCGACTTGTCTTCTAGGGTTATTAGCCAACTAATTAGGGTTTCTTATTTCTTCCCGGAATATTCTATTCTCGTCAAGTTTACACGTGGAGGTAAATACCTCTCGCAAATAACATAATATCAACACTCCCTCCTAGCTAGGGAGGTATTGAAGGTAATGGTCTTGAGAAAAAACATACCATTCACCCGGTAGCATCAACATAGTCGTATAGACTATCTCATGATTATATCATGAGCACCATCATCACTATCAATGTCATCAACTACATCATCTCTCAAAACCATACTCCATCTGAGTAATCAGACATGATGCTGGATAAGTCACTCACTCCACAAAGTAACACAAGAGCCATTATTCTAATCCAGACATATGTCCTAGAAGAATAAATGTCCTGAACCATTTTTCGTTTGGGAAATATCTGTCCATTGATCATCCATCTAGCTGATAATCATTTCCAACACTATTGATAGTCTTCAAGGAAATCAGAACAATGCCATTCAATAGAACACAACTGTGTCTATCCATAGTAGTACACAACTACAATCCATTGGTACACTACCATGCCAAGTAGCACACAGATACTTGATCAGTAACATATAGTCACAATCAATGGAACACATCCACCACAGTAGTATACATCTACTATTCAAAGACATATAGTCTCCATAACAATCATATCATCAACCTGCACAGAAAACATTGTTATGATATAAACTGAGTCATTTGGGCCATTCTTCCACTCACATATGTGAGATCTGGAAGATCATCTTCCCTAAAAAGATATTTCATCAATGATGAGCTATTTGGACTATTATTCTCAAGCAAGGAAGAATACTTGTCTCGATTTTTTAGCCTGGACCATTCACCTATCTGGGCCATTCCTCTGACACTAAACAAAGTGAAACCTAGAGAGAATGAGTCTTCCCTAGGGAATGACTGTCCCTGATTGTTGAACCTGGACCATTCACCTATCTGGGCCATTCCTCTGACACTAAACAAAGTGAAACCTGAAGAGAATGAATCTGCCCTAGGGAATGACTGTCCTGCACCAACCTCCAAAACGAACCATTCTTCGAAACTGCTCACAACTATTAGCTTCGAAATAATGACTGTCCGGTGAGGTAGACCAGTCTTCTTGACCACTACTGTCCTAGACCATTCCCTATGTTAACCACAAGGGGAATCAATGTTTATGGTACATCAACAATCCATCGAACCATTTTCATTACGAAAATGACCATTCGATATGGACCATTTTTCGAATTGGAAAATGCCTGTCCGTTAGAAATCTCAAACCACTTCCCAAACTAGAAAGGAACTACTCATCCTGGACCATTTTTCTTACTAAAAAATGACTGTCCATAAGTCAATAACACATCATTTCTCCCTCCCAACCTAGGAGTCATCTCTTCCTTTTTCAATAAGGAAGTTGTCTCCACGAGCTCCAGCTTGAGTACACAAACTCTTTCATCTTGGACAGAAGATTTACCAAAATGTTTGCTCATCTGCTCATCTGTGAAGATATATATTGGAGAACCACTTTCTCTTTTCTGGTCTTCATCATAGAGAATGTAATGCTTGATCTCAAATGTAATTCGGTCTTTCTGGAACACTGGTTTTCTTTGAAGGCTTCATATAGCTCTGATCAATAAAGTATATCATTGTTCGATTCATCTTTGTTTCCTGATAGCTCATAACATCATGGAAAGGGTCAAACACGAACATATCCAAGTGGTACTTATTCTTCCATCATGAGAGTTTGTCATGGATTAGCAATCCATCATCCCGAGATTCTGAGTAACCATTCTGATACAATATCTATGTTATAGAAATATTTTCACCACACTTCTGATGTGCATTGAAGGATCTGCACCAAGTTTTTTGAATCCATACAAGATCTTCTTCCATTTGCATACAAGGGTCTCTTTCTGGTATACCTCAAAGCCTTGAGGTTGCTCTAAATGTAAATTCCAACCCATGGATATTGCAGACGATACAATGGCTCATGTAGAGGTATGTCTGGTTTACTAGAACAAGAAATCATCATATTATTCTCCCTCCATCTAGGAGAACCTCTAGTTCTGGATATCACAATGCTTACATTCATAAGTCTTTCATACACTGTTATTCATCACAAATTTCAGTTCCTCTGCTTGATTGATTTTAGTGAGTTCATATTAGGCTGGTAGTCTTGTGATTCTTGATACAATGACTAGTTGTTCTAGCTTTTCTTTCTTTCTTGGAATCTTCATGTTCTTCCTCATGTTTCTCTTTAGCTCTTGGGTCCATGGAGTTTTCTATAGATTCCATGCCCTGAATATTCCACTTCTTTCTTTCATCATAGGATCATGGATGTGGATGGACAACCAGGGATACTTTTAAGGCTTCTTTTCAAAGAAGATTTCTTCTAAAGTCACACTTAACACGTGCTATTTTTCATGGTTGCTACCATTGATGGCAACATGGATAGATACTTCATCATCTACAATGGATCATAGGATTAGCTCCCTCCTAATCCTTGCTTCATGTATGAGTGCATGCTTTTCTTTTGGAAGAATATAATCATCTCACTCCATCTAACAGAGTCCACACTTCCGTCTGCATCCTTATTGCCTTATGCAAAGTATCATAAGTCTTTCTCCAATTTCCTTTTGATTGCTGACTTCTTTATGCCTTTACTTCTTCTAGGTTTCTTCAAGATTGATTCTGATTTTAGCTTATCTTGCAGCTATTACTTATGTAATAACTTCCAAATGAATTGTTTGATGTACTTCATCCTTTCATGTGTATTTTATGACTTGTAGTCATAGTGATAGCAATCCTTATCTTGTTGTTCTTCCATATATATAGTTTCTCTTGGAACATATTATCTTCTAAGAAATAGAATGCAATATATGTACATAAAACATGGTATGTACAAGAACTATGACGAATATTGTTACCTTGTCTTAGAAGAAGAAGTCTGTTTTTTCCTGCTTAGTCTTCTTTGTAGGTTCTTTTTCTTCGACAACTGATGCTTCGTGTGTCTCCTTCCTTTTCTTTAGCTCAGGACAATGATTCTTGTAGTGACCATACTTTCAACAATTGAAGCATTTCATTCTTGATATATCTTTCTCTTGATTTGGTTTCTTCCCGGAGCCAAACTTATTTTTATTCCTAAAATCCTTGAACCTTGTTGTGAAGGCTTGATCATTGTACTTCTATTGGGGTTTCTCTTTTTCACTGATCCTTGATTCTTCTTGTGCACAACAAATCCAAAGTTCTTCAAATGTAGGATACTCCTTTCTTGTGTTCATGCTTGCGGAAAATGCATCCCATGTCTTGGGAAGACCATTGAGTACTATGTTTACCAATTCCTTCTCTGAAATGATCTCTTCAATGGCTTGTAGTTGAAATCTTAACTGAGATATTCTCACAAAGTATGATGTTATGCTGTCATCATCATTCATCTTCATGTCACGGAGCTCATTCTTCAGACTCATTACTTGTGCAATGTTTCTGACTGAGAAGAGGTTTGTTAGGGTATCGTACATCTTCTTCGATGAATCAAGATGGGAGATGTAGGGTATCAAGTGGTATTTTATAGAATACACTATGATACTCATGTAATTGATGTCATTGTATTTGAACTTCTCCATAACTGCAATGTTCTATGGTTCCTTCTCTTTTCCTTCTTCAAACTCTGGTTCCACGATCTTTCCTTTCATGCTATCCAACACTTTATTCTTGGCAAGGATGAGTTAAATCCTTGTCTTCCATGCTCTAAAGTTAGAATCTCCTTCTAAATTTCTTTCTGACTTCATAGATTAAGTCATGGTTTCTTTGACTTGGTCAACCCTAGATTTGACGAAAAAATCAAACTTGACGTCTTAGCTTGCTGAGAGTAACAGGAGATGCGCTAGGATAGAGTGCACTAGTATATCCATAAATTATGTCAATCCCTTCACTTTAAGGTGACTTAACGAGAGGGTTAAGGTTTCTGTAACTGCACATGCTAGTAACCCTAGAGACGATGCTTTAGTAATTGCTCCTGCTAGAAACCCTAGCAACAATTCTTCAACAAGATTAGTATCCTTATGGCTATGCTCCCTTCCAGCGGTTAGACTGAATGAAGGAGGTGTGGGCCCATAACCTGTTAGAATATGATGGATGTGCTTGTTTAACCATAGAAAATATCACTATTTTCATCCAACCATAGGCCGAAGCCACCCCCGAGCACCTTAACCTTGACAAAGAATCATTCTGGAAGCAACCCCTTGTTACTCTTGCTTGGATAGCGCACCAAGCAAGAGTAACAATAGTTGATCAGAGAGTCCAAACCATAACCAAGAGAGTCCAAGACAAAACCGAAATCTGCTAGCTACAACAGCTGCAACAAAAACTCTCCTCCAAACTTGCGCACAACTGGCCAACTGCAGTGTGCACAAGTGTTGCTTCTATAGTTATGAGAATGCTTGCCAGAATGAATATTGTCCTCCTGTATTTATACTAAATCTGACAAACTGCCTAGGCCGATTTCTCATTCTGGGTGCCTATTTACTTAGTATATAATATTTCCTTTAGCCGACTTCTTCTCTTGGAGGAAAATAACCTAATACAAATTATCTTCTTGAGACGACTTGTCTTCTAGGGTTATTAGCCAACGAATTAGGGTTTCTTCTTGTTTCCCTGAATATTCTATTCTCGTCATGTTTACACATGGAGGTAAATACCTCTCGCAGCTACCATAATATCAACACCTCAGTGCCGAGAAAAAACTCAAACTCCATTCTGGCCCTCAGTTAGGTGTGATTTGCTACCCACTTCTTGTTACATGTTTAATTATGATTATTATTTTTGACCACATGTGTTACTTAGACCTAGATTTTAATTTCCTAGGATGGGCGACATTTTTATTAGGGAAATTGTTTTTAAATCTTACTTATCACATCATTCATTTTAAGTTTGACTAGGTTTATTCACTTGTTGAAATCACGACGTGCCCTTCAGGACGCACTAGGTGTTCCAAGGGTACCACTCGCCTTTTTCCATTTTCCTTGCGCGACATGCCCTTAAGGACACACTACGTGCTCCAAGGGTGTCACTCGCCTCTTGAATTACTTGGTAGACATCAAAAACCCCTGGAGTCAATACTCCGCTAGGTGATCTTGTGGGAGACTAAGGGCCTCTAAGGAATAAGGCCCATGCCTTATTGCGCGCCCCTTAGAATCATCATGAGTGATTTTCGTAGTCTGCCCTCACAACATCATGGGTCTTCTCAAACTAGGTAATCGTTAACCTATAATATGAGCCATGACGGGAGTGCTAGTAGGCTATGGCAGGGCTACTATCCACACCTCTCCCTCAAAGTCTTTGGTTGTCATGCGTGACCCCTCTAATCCACATGTGAGTCTGGTCGACAAGCTATCATCAGCCTACATCATCAACAAATCATGTCAGCAAAATAATGAATCATCATAACATCTAATCATATGTACATATATCACATCAACAATAATCAACCCAACAGTCCACTCCCTGACTCGATCCAGAGTCCAAGGGGTTTCATCGATGCCTTTGCATCCTCGAGGTCCAAAGTCCTACACACTCAGGAGAACCCAGTCAATAGCACCTGTTTATGTCAATACAACAAATTAACATATCACCATATCCATAATGCCTCATAATCAGAATCAAACGACCAATAGTATAATAATGTGAATCACTTGAAGGCTAGTATCCTCAAAGGATAAGTTCCCTTAGTGCATGTAAGAGGAGGATGTTACAATATTGACTACTTAAACTAAATTAATAGTGTCAAGTAAGGTTTCAATTAAATCTAAGTGAGTGTGATGACCACAAGTTCATTTAGTATGTTTAATTATATTAAGCATAGTGAGTATTGCCACTAGTTCTCACTAGGATGTTGCTTTATACTTTTATCTTGATTCACTACTTAGTATAGGTCAAGGATCCATGATTCATATGAGTCCTAGTAAATTGAAAAGTATAATACATATAAAATAACAAAAAGTATATTAAGCACAATGAGTATTGCCAGTGAGTATTGCCACTTGTTCTCACTAGGATGTTGCTTTATACTGTTATCTTGATTCGCTACTTAGTATAGGTCAAGGATCCTTGATTCATATGAGTCCTAGTAAATCAAAAAGTATAATA
>ML781252.1:72483-134061 GCA_009831015.1 Picea engelmannii | reverse complement strand
TTCTAAAAATATAGTGGAATAAAATGTTCTCCTTAATTATTTGATTATAAGGTGCGTATATTTAATTATAATGAGGAGATTTTGTCAAAAATTATAATGAAAGGATTTTGTTAAAAATTATAATTTTTTTTTTTAACAAGAACTGATAAAAATATATTAATCGGTGTGGATAAATCCACTGAGGTTACAAAAAGAAAACATGAGAGGCTGTGTTTGAGATCTTCTCTACGAGGACGATTACAAAAATTGGGGTGTTCATATATCCCCTTTGCTTACAAAAAATACCGTGTGGTGAATTTCCTACATATATTTTGCAGAAGGAGCCACCTAAATACACTATACGACAAAACATAGATCTGTTTGATAGCAAGAACGATTAGTTTAGACATTTTTCTCCGCTTTGGATTGCTGCTCGTTTCTCTGAAAGTCAGAGATGGGCACATTCAAATCTAGTACCTGATTGATCCAGAAGTCAAAAATTATAATTATAATGAGAGGATTTTGTCAAATATTTTGATTATATATATATATATATATATATATATATATATATATATATATATATATATATATATATATATATATATATATATATATATATATATATATATATATTTAGTATTTTGATTATATATATAATTTTATATTATAAAATGTTCTCAATTAATTGTTTATAAGGTGAGTATGCTTAATTGCTTACTTTAACTCTCCCCTCTTTATAATATCTCTATTTATAATTTTTTTTTAATAATTTTTTGGAATATAAAATATTCTGACTCTTTCTCTTACATCTTTTTTAAATGAAAAAAAGGGTTATGAAATATTTATATAAATATGAATAAAAAACAACAATAAAATATTTCTATTTATAACTTGTTTTTAATAAAAAATTTGAGTACAAAATACTTTCTCTCCCTTTTTATACCTTTTTTTAATTGAAAAAAGAGTTTATAATAGGAGTCACATAAGTGGTTTTCATGATAAATATCTACTAGTACTAACAACTCACAAGACAATGTTAGTTAGGAAACTTATGACTTAACAAGGACCAAGACATCCAAAGACACACCTGTAGGGTCCCACAAAACATTGAATCAATAGTAATGGTAACCATACAAAGCTTACTGCTTCAAAGAAAAAAATTGTTTTCTCTTCTCTTTTTCTTCTTTATAGGTTTCGTCTCTTGTTTTTGAAGTGTAAAGCTTGCTTGATTACCATTTCCATTGATTCAATTTCTTGTAATGTTGTGACGATGATGTGTTAATATTGCACGTATTATCAGAAGAATAATGCATGTTGAATGCTTTTTGTCACCACCTATGAGTCACAACAATTAAACTAATGTTGTGTGTGTGTGTGTGTGTTTAGGGATTCACAAATGATCTGTGTCTCTTCAAATGGTTTTACCCTCCGAGTTTCATTTCACGTTTTACCCTCCAGTAGAATGTGTTAGCACTCTGCAAATTTGTTTTGGCTAATAAAAAAATGACAGAGGTAATTGTTTCAACCAGCTTTAGAGCTGAGGCACTAGCCTGCTCAACTCGGAGAGGGATCTCTTGTGTCACTTGATATTTCTTTAGGAATTGGTGGCTAGACTTGGTTTGTTTTGGGGGTTTTTTAAAAAAAATTTGGCAAGGAAGGGGAGGAACACACATGGCTATGGAGTCAAAATTTTGAAAGCGAACGAAAACAATGCATCTTCCAATAGAACTCTCCATAGGATAAAGGCTAAACGAGGTGATGAATCTGAGTTATTCTTAAATTTAAATAGAGTGTATGAAGATAAAGAGAACAAATAACTGCATCAAAGCATTACTGAAATGAATTCTGAATCAGTTAAGAAGACAATCACACAATTTAAATTGCTTAAGCCAAGAACATCACAAGATGAATTATGGGCCTTAAACTCTCCAATTTAAAGAAAAGAAAATGTAAATGAATTAACATGTCACGGGAAATACATACAATGAAAGCAAACAAAGCTCATATCACCACCCTTTAGAATCTTTTCATAGAGACTTCAAAATATTTTGCATTTATATTCAATTCAGATTCAGAAAATTTACAAAATAGAGTTTGATACAACGAAAGGTGCTCTTGCACTTATGCTCTTGCTTATACAATTTGATCAAAATGAATGAAAATGAATCATTTCATCTTCCAAAACAGTTTTGACTGATAGTTTCAGTATACAAAACGATTTACAATAATTGACAAAAAACGTTTCAATATTATGGGCAATTTCTCTGACTATTCAACTTCTTTCCCTCCATCTTCTCACTCTAGTATTCTGTTGGATTTGCAAATTTGATGACACCTGGGGATCATTTACTGGCTTTGGGGACATTGCACTTTGTCTTACCCAGCTGCACTATTTCCTTCCATTGCAAATCATAGGGGACTTCGTAATCCATCATCTCTTTAATCAAAATATCCAAGTCAATGCATGTGGCATATTACATAGTCGACATGCCAACTTTCACTATTTTGAACTTATTCAAAATTTCAAAGTCTGTAGCCAAATACTCTACCAGGCTTGGGCCTTTCAAACTTTCTTCTATAGCTTCAAATTTAGAATGGTCCATTATGCATTGCATGAGAAGAGAATTGTAATCTTCTTGATTGTATAATGAACCTTTTCCATCCCAAAATGATGGGAGGCCTTTGATAAACAATTGTTGAAACACATCTTTAAACTCTTGTATGTTGTGCTCCATCTGCATAGCTTTGTTTTGGACCGATCTGAGCAGGTTATTCTTGGCGATGATTCTCCTGGCTGAAATGATAAACACAGTCCTTTCCTTTACTCTGATAGTTTGAAGATCGACAGTTGGCACATAATTTAGCAATTCAATAGCATTTTGGGCCCATTCTGAGGGCTTCTTGGCTAACACCTCATTAAAAAAATCACACCTGCTTCGAGCTATAGCATCCATGTTTTTTTTGTCATTTATGAAATTTAGATAAACCCTGAATTTAGAAGCCTCTATAGCAATAACATCTTGTATGACATGTTTGGCTCCCTGCAATAACGTTTTTCCCTTTAACCTGGTTTTCATCTTGCTCACTCTCTCTTGCAAATCTTGATTATCTATGTGAAGTTGAGCCATTTTCTCATCTTTCACCTTCATCTCTCATTCCAACCTTTCTATAACCTCATTGAGACCTTTGATCTCCTCTGTTTTGATGCTTACCTGGGACATAGCGTGGACCAACACCTTAGTTCTAGATCTAGCCTATGTATTAGCCGATACAATGACAACCATATTTGATGTCGCTGCTTGTGCTTGTGACCAATTCTCTTTCTCTTTTTCCAACTGCGACACTTTATATTTGTAATTGAGTGCCTCTTGTCTGAATGTTTCCTTCTCCTGTTCCAAAGAAGTCAGTTCTTCTATCTGTGGATGGTCTGTAGGTGACATATTCATCTTTTTCTTTAGGTTTTGGATCATCTTATCCTTTTCATCCAGAGAATCTTTCACCCCTTGAGGACCTTCATACTCTATCCTTTTGACCTATGTCATCCAGGCTTTGCTAGATGCCTTTTCTTGTTTCAATTGCCCATCTAGTTTGAGTACATGTGTTGTCAATCTTGCAACCCTCAGACCTAAGCTCATATAATCAGAATATATTATACCACTGACATTTATGTGGAAATTTACTTTGTCAAGGGAAACAATATTTTCATAGTGCATTTTGATCTTAGATACCTTATCATCGTCAGCCACTGCTATGTTAAACATTTTCTTTTCCACATATCTGACTGAGAGTAAGGAAGCTTTAAGCTGGGAAGTATTTTCTACTTCAGGTAAAAGGTCCCTTATTTCACTGTTGGCCATACTTCCCTTTACAGTGTATTGGTTCATTAAATCTTCCTTGGAATGATAAACTACCCCAGGTGTCTGGGCAAATATGTGTTTCCTGTTGCTAAAAACCTTTGTGTTGTTTTCAGTTTGTGGTCTGTTTCCTGTACCTGCTTCTTCATTCTTGGCTACACCTTCTACCATTTCCATGCATGTTTTCTCTTTGGGCTCTACTTCTTCCAGGTCAACTATTTGAGAAGATGATGTGATTTTCATTTTCTTGAGAATATCTTGCTGGATACTGGCGCCCAGGGCCTCTGAACTGCTCCTCTTATTGTAAACGCTCATTTTAGGAGCTTTGATAATCAACCTAGGAGAATATTTATGTGTTGGGAACTGCTGAAAAGATGGTTCCATTTGTTTTGTTTGATCATGCTGCATAGTGACCTCCATATCTACACAGGTTTCTAGATTGGCCAACTTATTGAATCCTTCAACACGTTCGTGTTCATAGGGCCCTGTATGCTTGCCAATCTTCTTTTTGATATGATCTAGTGTGGGTCGTATTTTCTTCCTTGCAACTGTGTGAACCCAAATTCATTGAGTTTGGATTGAATCTAAGGAAAACATGACTTGTTCCTCACCACAAAGGGACCTACTATGAAAGGAAATTTTATATTAGAAGCCTTGTGTGCTTTCAAAAAATGCTCAGTCTCTGAGATGATCCTCTGTCTTATGAACTTCAAAGAAAATATTCTGGGAGTCATAAAAACTGGTAAAATCTAAGTTCCTTCTTGGTATCCATATACCCAAATAACAATGGATTGTATGAACAACATCTAGTCTCCTACCTTGCTCTCTGGATTTGGTTGCAAACTTCTTTTCATCTCTTCCAGGACCGTTAGCAAGTCCGAACCGAAAATAAGGCTGTACACCCTGGACATAATCTTATTGATGAAAATAAGCATGGTAATTCTTTTACACTTGGTTGAAATAAATGCACTCTCAAGAAATTCAGTTCTGTTAGATTCCAGGAACATTCTTAACAAGTGCATGTAGTATCTGAAGTGCCTCAGTGAATTGAAGTTAATCAACTATTGATGTATATTATCGGCAATAAAGTTTTCAAAACTGACATAGACTAACTGACCAAACTCTGACATAAAGAAAGTTAACAGGAAACCTAACATGACTTCTACCACAAAATTGTCATTATCCAACCCCAAAATTTGACTCAACAGAGAACAAGCCCACTAGACTTTGATGACCATGACACTTACACTGGCAGGTAATGACAGACTCTCTGAATGGTGTTCATGTTTGATGATGGTTTGCAGAAACTGGGTTTTTACTTCTGGTGGGCATTCTCTATAAATTGTGATCATCTTTTGTTCCTCGAAGGGCTCTGACACTATGGAGGAGGACTCTGGTATACTGAGGGTGTGCCAGAGTGATGGAATGTCTACCTCACACAAAACCTTTGACCCTAATTTATTCAAAATGACTCTTTCTTCCTGAGAATATCGTTCTGCACACCAGCTTACAAATTCGGGGAAAATAAAAACTACTTCTATGACGTAAGGGGTGATGGAGACTTGAGCCACTTTGAGGAAAGGAATGTGTGTTCCAACATTGTCCAAAAAATTTGATCTGGACACAGAAACGGGTGAGATTGTTATCTCTGTGTTGAAAACATTGAAGTCTCTATCAATTAGGGCTTCTTCTCTGGAAGAGATGTCTTGCTCATTTACAGATAAGATAACAGGATTAGCGGCCATGGTGAAAAATACCTATTAAGCGGTGAAAGAAACATGAATCTGGTTCAGTTTTGAGCTTGAGTTTCAAATAGATTCTTTGCACCAAGTTTTTGAGCGTTTGAATGCTTCAACATATCATAAAATAATGCCAGGGGTCCTCCTTTTATAGGTATCTATTGACTTCGGGGTTTGGAGAAAACGATTTTAGGTGGACCACTTTTCACCCCAATGTGCCTCTGAGGGCACCATGTGCCCAAGATTTAAACCACGATGGTTTTCCCCAGCCCGACCTCGATTTATTAATCTTCACGTTATTTCAATCCCTGATATGCGCCTTAGACGTTGATCCAGGCTGCTTTCAAGATCAACGGTTCATTGAGTTTTAACCTTCACACTTTTTCTGTAGTTATCCATACGTCGCCATGTATAGCCCGATCCTCTAAATTATCATATATCCCTAGCGACATAGCCTTTCGCTAACATTTCGACACTTGGATACCATTTTAAAATTGTTATGGTGATAACATTGGCTCCAACTGGTGATGCTATCCTCCCTATGAGGTAGCAAAGAACTGTAGACTAAGTGCCTTCCCATTGGGCTATGATTCATCAATGTGATCTGAATTTGCTGATATTTATTTGAAAACTTTCAATCTGCCCAGCATAGCTTAGGGCCTTCACCTTGGGATTCAACTATGTTGCCTTTATTCCAATCTGTCATGCGTAAAGGAAAAGTAGAACGATTATATACAATGAATTGTGGGGTGATGATTTTTTCAAACAATGTAATGCTTGAGGAACCTGCCATTCACATGCCCTCCTTTAGCGAATTATCCATTAATTTCCTCTAACAAATAGGCGTTGTTTCCACGGTAAGCTCCGACTTTGAATGGACCTAGCCATAGTTTATCAATTTTTCCATGTTTACGCAGTCTCCTAGTTTGAAGTCATCTACCTTGGTATGTCTGTCGAAATCTTCTTTGATCTTGTCTTGACATAGCTGGGCATTATTGAAGGCCTTTTCTCTGGTCTGTTTTACGTTGATGAGCTCATCATCTCTTCTCCGACTGGCATTTGTTTCTGCTTCTTGATCCTGTAACAACTTCATCACCGACAATCCCAATGTAGTAGTAAATATGGCTTCGGTACCATAAATGATTTGGAAAGGAGATGTGGCAATAGATATTTTTGGGATTATTCTGTCAGCCCACAGTGCATGGATGTGGCAATAGATATTTTTGGGGATATCCGGAGGAGCTTGCAGATTTTTCAACACAAAAATGATATCTACATACCATGCAGAGTCAAGAAACTTCTGAGATATTTGTGGAGTCACCTTTTCTTCCTCTACTGCATGGTCTGATAGATCTGTAGTGACATTTATTCCCAAGAATTCGCAGTTTGTTTGTGCCATCAGTCTAGCAAGTCCCTGTCCTTTGATCAACTTCATGGGCTTGATTTCAAGATCATATTCTAACAACACCTCAATCCATTTTCCCCTCTTCCCTTCAGGATCGGGCCGTGTCAAGATGTCCTTTACTGAGTTGCTGGGAACATAAGTTGTGGTATGTGAATGTAGGATGTAAACCCAAAATTCTTTCAATGCCTTGACCAAAGCATATGCTTTCTTCTCCATGATATCATATTTTAAAGGAGCATTTCTCAACATTTTACTATAGTAACACACCTGCAATTGTGTATTCTGAGGTGAATGAGAACAATATGAAATCTTTCTCAAAATTTGGACTGGCCAATACAGGAGCCTTTGTCAATGCCACCTTGATGTCTTCAAATGACTTTCTTGCTTTAGGAATCCATTTTATTTCATTTCCCTTTTTTATCATGTTGGTGATGTGTTTTATGATTTCAGCTAAATTTGGGATGAATCTTCTCAGAAAGTTTACTTTCCCCAGGAATCCTTTTTACTTCTGGGTATGTCGATTTTCAATATACCTTCAACTATAATGGGGTCCACCTTTATCCCTTCCTTCAAAATAATGTGTCCTAAGAGCTTCCATTCTTCCATGGAAAAATTTGACTTTTTTGGATTTAGTGATATGCCAAATCTCCTTCATTTTTCAAACGCCCTTCTGAGATGCTTGAGGTGTTCTTCATCTGAGGCATAATACACAGTAATGTCATCAAGGTAGATAACAATAAATTTATATTTTTCATCAACAAAAGCTATATCCATAGCTCTTTGAAATGTCACCCCTGCATTCATAATCCCAAAAGGAATTTTTGCATACATAAACGTTCCCCATGGTGTAGTAAATGCAGTCTTTTCCTGGTCATCAGGGTGCACCATAATCTAATTATATCTAGAGAAACCATCTATAATGGACATCCTTTGAGATCCCACTACCTTCTGTAGAATGTAATCCATTTTAGGTAATGGATAATTGTCCTTCAGAGACACCTTATTTAAATTCATGAAGTCTACACACAACCTAATTTCTCCAATCTTTTTCCGGACTGGTACTAGATTTGCTACCCATTTGGAAAACCTCAGGGACACTATGATTTTTTCTTCAAATAGTTTCTTTACATCCTTTTCTATCAAAGGTAACAACAAAGGGTTTGTTATTCTTAATTTCTATTTGAATGGCTTGTGATATTCTTTAATCGGGATAACATGTTGGATTATACTGGTATCATAGGCTTTTAGATCATCATAGCTCCAAGAAAAAATGTCAGGGATTTCTTTCATTAATTTGACATACCTCTCTTTGACTTCAGGGTTGATATTCCTGGACAAATTCATGATCTTTGGATCCTCCGGAGTCCCAATATTGAAATCTTCCACGTCTCCTTCATTTACTTTGATTTTTGGACTTTTGGCTACGCCATTGTTATCGAAACGTTTCTCTAATGGTACCAAGCCCTTAGGGATGATATTACTCTTTAGTTGAACGATATCTCTACCAACAATCTGATTGTCAAAATATCCTTTTTTTGTGAAAGCGGCTACGTCTACCTCATCATCACAATATTCATCATCAATGTTCAAATTCTCGAACCTGTTCTCCGTTTTGAGGAATCTTTCTATCTGCTTGTCATTTTCAAAGACATGCTAGTGCTTCATATTTTTTGGTATTTCTAGCCTATAATTTACCTCCACCTTGTATCTTTTCTCAGGGAAAATTAGAACTCTAAAAACTACTACTGAAGTGGCCAGGGAATCAACAACCTGATTCTGTTCTCTTGGAATTGATGAGAGATTGCATTCTTGAAATTTCTCAAGGAGTTCTAGTACTAGATTCCTATAAGCCCTCAATCTGGGTTTTTTTTCTTGGTAGATGCCTTTGATTTGATTTATAATTAGCTCATAAAATCCATGTACACCAATTATTTTAGCACCCATATCTTTCAAAACTTCCAATCCCAATATCAATGCTTCATATTCGACCATGTTATTAGTGCATTCAAAAACAAGTTTGTAGGGACACAATTTTGAGTCTCCTTTAGGGTGGTTGACCCATACGCCAACTCCATCTCCTTCTCTATAGGTAGCTCCATAAAAATTCATCTTCCATAACTGGTCCTCTGCATCATCTTATTGTTCTAAAAGTTCCTCCATTCGCCCTTTAAGCTCATCTTTGTCAGTCATAATGATTTTGGTTTCTTATTCTTTGGAGCACAAGTCATTGAAGAAGATGGAAGACCCTAATTCAGTCTCTATTGAATAGATAGGATGATTGCTAGGCTGTGATTTATTGCTGACCATATATTTAAGAAAAACCTCCCTGTATAGTCTTCTTTCCTGACCAAAGACAAGAATAGTAGCATAAGACATATCCATATGGATAGTTCCTTTCAATTTTGTAGCCCATGATCTGGACAACAACATGTTGAACTTTGGAGGGATGTCAATGACTACTACATCCATAATCATATTCTTTGCTGGGATTTGTGCCAAAGACACCACCAGATCTTTGATCATGCTAAGGCATTTCAATTTTCTTGAATCAAATGAGAACAAATCTTTATAAGTTCTTGTGACATCAAGGCCCAACTGGTCCATGACCACTTTGGGCATCAGGTTGTGAGATGCTCCAGAATCTAGCATAGCATTGTGTAGGTTCATGTCATGGATCTTCAAACTGACATAAAAAGGAGGAACTTCCTCATTCTCACTGCTTTCTTCTACTCTTGGCCCGAATAAGATAGCTGGATGATCATCTTGTATGTTTAGGGTGTTAGAGGTTTGCCCCATCTTAAGAATCTTGATGATTTGATTTCTATACTCACTATTCTTAATCAATTCATTAAATGGTACTGAAATCTTTATCTTAGCCATTTCACTTTCGAAATCAAAAGAGGATGGAGTTTTTTCTACCTCTTTGGTGACCATTTCTTTCCTAATCAATAATCTCTTCCATGGTTCTTCCTTTTGCTTCCCCTTTTCCACAGTATCCTTCACAACAGAATCTTTCACAGCGGATTCCTTTGCAGCAAAATATTTTTTGGTCTGACTAGAAGAAGGTGCATTGTTCTGAGCTTCTTTGGAGGGATTCCCCTTTGGAGGATTACCTTTTGGAGGGTTTGGGGGTACCTTTTGATTTTTGAGGTTATATTGCCTTTGGAATTGCATGATGGGGTTTTGTAATCCGGTCTCATAATCTTCTTTTTCTACTGATACCCTTTTCTCTTCATCTTGCAAAAAGATCTCACTTGCATCCATGAACTAGTCATGTTCTTCTTTGGTCAAAAATACCTCGGTCTCTTTATCATCACAACAGTTCATGTTGTCTTCGAAATATCCATCATAACCCTCATTTACATAATTATTTTGGAAGGGAGGCCTGATTTGTTGTTCCCCTTGATTTCCTTGGTTTCCTTGATTTGCTTGGTTTCC
Organism: Picea engelmannii; assembly: GCA_009831015.1. NCBI lineage: Eukaryota > Viridiplantae > Streptophyta > Pinopsida > Pinales > Pinaceae > Picea > Picea engelmannii. The sequence goes on along the minus strand of ML781252.1, from coordinate 123,643 downwards.
CAGATTCACTGGATCTTCTTGATTGGATTGATTTCCCTATTTTCTTTTCCTAATCTATGGAATAGCTGGTCTTCTCGTATTTCTGGGTGGACCATCAGCCTGTTCTCTGGGGTTAGGACTATTTCTTAGAGCCATTCTTTCCATCATCCGCTCCATGTCTCTCATCATCTCTTCAAATCTTTCCTATGATGTTTGAGATGTCAAAGGATGTGATTTATCTTTAGCTTTGTTTTTGTCTCTGCCAGCATTAGTTTTCATCTTCCTTGAAGCCATTAGTTTCACTTCCACCTCTATAGCATCGGTCGTCATATCGTCCAATGTGGTAGATCTTCGTTCTCTTAATAATAAAGCAAAGTCACTTTCAAAAGAATCAGCATATTTGAGTTAAGCAGCCTTGGGGGGGGGGTTTACTTCATTAGGAATAGCATTATACACCTTCATGAATCTAGCCGAAAACTCCTGTACCGTCTCATCAGGTGATGTCTTCATATTATTATACTGGGTTAACAACTGAAGGGGATTTTTCTTATCCCCCCATTTTGAAAGGAAGTTTGTTTCAAAGGATTCAAAGTCTGTGATAATACCTGCTGGAAGGGATCTGAACCACTTCCTCACGTCTCCTGCAAGGATTTGTGTAAACAACCTCATCTTCACATATTCATAGTCTACTTCTTCCAAGTCTATGAAATCATTAAACCAGTCTAGATGTTTTTGGGATGATATGTTACCTTCAACATCATATAGTTTAATCCTTAGATTGTAATCTTGAGGCAGATCATGTAGTTGAGCGGATAGTATGAGCAGAGAAAATCTGGCTTCCATAGCTACTGTGAGGGTTCGGAGTGGACGTTGGTTCTGAGCAGGGGTCACTACAAGCTTGACAAATGCGGCTAAAACTAGATCTTGGAATCAATTTTTTCCAAAGACAGTCTCTCTCAGACAAGATTCAGACTTAGTTTTGAACAACGATTGTTCAAATTTCACATCAAAGTCAAGGTCTTTGATGGTGGTCAGTTCATCCCTAGGCAAGGACAAATATCAGTCTGGATGCAAAACTGGGGTTGCGGGCCTTTCTTTTCTTCTACGTACAAGATTATCAGGGTCAAACATAGGGATTGTAGCTTCTGGGTCTGAATTTCTCCTGGTGTGAACTTTCTTAGGAGACAGGTTTTCTATTTCACACGGTGTGGTGCAACTGGTCACTGAGTAACGAAGTCGCCTGGGTAAATATAACCTCATCCAATAAGGTATTTTATCCACTGTCACCCTCAGGAATCAAACTAAATCTTTAAGTCGTTCTCCCAGGAAATATTTTTTCAATTTCGTCCTTGACAACGATGTCAAAATGTTAGCACTCTGTAAATTTGTTTTGGCTAATAAACAAATGATAGAGGTAACTGTTTCAACTAGCTTTATAGCTGAGGCACTAGCCTGATCAACTCGGAGAGGGATCTCTCGTGTCACTTGATATTTCTTTAGGAATTGGTGGCTAGACTTGGTTTGTTTTGGGGGTTTTTAATAAATTTGTTGGCAAGGAAGGGGAGGAACACGCATGGCTATGGAGTCAAAATTCTGAAAGTGAACAAAAACAATGCATCCACCAATAGAACTCTCTAGAGGATAAAGGATAAAAGAGGTGATGAATCTGAGTTATTCTTAAATTTAAATAGAGTGTAGTAAGATCTAGAGAAAAAATAACTGCATCAGAGCATTACCGAAATGAATTCTGAATCAGTTAAGAAGACAATCACACAGTTTAATTTGCTTAAGCCAAGATCATCACAATATGAATTCTGGGCCTTTAACTCTCCAATTTAAACAGAAGAAAATGTAAATGAAGTAATAGGTCATAGGAAATACATACGATGAAAGGAAACAAAGCTCATATCACCACCCTTTAGAATCTTTTCATAGAGACTTCAAAATCTTCTGCATTTATACTCAATTCAGATTCAAAAAATTTACAAAATAGAGGTTGATATAACCAAAGGTTCTCTTGCACTTCTGCCAAGTTTAATTCATTCTAATACCCCAATACTTATACAATTTGATCAAAATGATTGAAATTGAAGCGTTTCATCTTCCAAAACAATTTCGACTGACAATTTCGATATACAAAATGATTTACAATAATTGACAAAATATGTTTTAGTATTATGGGAAATTTCTCTGACTGTTCAACTTCTTTCCCTCCATCTGTCTCGCTCTGGTCTTTTGTCGGATATGAAAATTTGATGACACTTGGGGATCATTTACTGGCTCCGGGGACATTTCACTTTGTCTTGCCCAACCGCACAATTTCCTTCCATTGCGAATCAGAGGGGATTTTGTAATCCATCTTCTCTTTAATCAAAATCTCTGAGTCAATGCACGTGGCATAGGACATAGTCAACATGCCAACTTTCATTGTTTTGAACTTATTCAAAATTTCAAAGTCTGTAGCCAAATACTCTACCAAGCTTGGGTCTTTCAGACTTTCTTTTATAGCTTCAAATTTAGAATGGTCCATTCTTCATTGCATGAGGAGAGAATTGTAATCTTCTTGATTGTATAATGAACCTTTGCCATCCAAAAATGATGGGAGGCCTTTGATAAACAATTGTTCAAATGCATCTTTAAACTCCTGTATGTTGTGCTCCATTTGCATAGCATTGTTTTGGACCAATCTGAGCAGGTTATGCTTGGTGATGATTCTCCTGGCTGAAATGATCAATGTAGTCCTGCCCTTTACTCTGATAGTTTGAAGATCGACAGTTGGCACAAAATTTAGCAAGTCAATAGCATTTTGGGCGCTTTCTGAGGGCTTCTTGGCTAACACCTCATTAACAAGAACACACATGTTTCGAGCTGTAGCAACCATGTTGTTTTTGTCATTTACGAAATTTAGATAAACCCTAAATTTAGCAGCCTCTGCAACAATAACATCCCATATGCCATGTTTGGATCCCTGCAATAACGTTTTTCCCTTTAACCTAGTTTTCAACTTGCTCACTCTCTCTTGCAAATCTTGATTATCTCTATGAAGTTGAGCCATTTTACCATCTTTCACCTTCATCTCTCTTTTGAACCTTTCTATAAAATCGTTGAGACCTTTGATCTCCCATGTTTTGATGCTTACCTGGGACATAGCTTGGACCAACCCCTCAGTGCTAGATCCAACCTCTGTATTAGATGGTACAATGACAACCATATTTGATGTCGCTACCTATGCTTGTGACCAATTCTCTTTCTCTTTTTCCAACTGCATCACTTTAGCTTTGTAATTGAGTGCCTCTTGTATGAATATTTCCTTCTCCTGTTTCAAAGAAGTCAGTTCTACTGTCTGTGGATGATCTGTAGGTGACATCTTCAGCTTTTTCTTTAGGTTTTGGATCATCTTATCCTTTTCATCCAGAGAAGCTTTCACTCCTTGAGGACCTTCAGACTCTAGCCTTTTGAACTGTGTCATCCGGGCTTTGCTAGATGCCTTTTCTTGTTTCAATTGCCCATGTAGTTTGAGTACATGTGTTGTCAATATTGCAACCCTCAGACATAAGCTCAGATAATCAAAATATAACATATCGCTAACATTTCTGTGGAACTTTACTTTGTCAAGGGCAGTAATATTTTCATAGTGCATTTTGATCTTAGATACCTTATCATCGTCAACCACTGCTATGTTAAACATTTTCTTTTACACATCTCTGACTGAGAGTAAGGAAGCTTTAAGCTGGGAAGTATTTTCTACTTTAGGTAAAAGGTCCCTTATTTCATTGTTGGCCATGCTTCCCTTTACAACGTAGTGGTTCATTAAATATTCCTTGGACTGATAAACTGCCCCAGGTGTCTGGCCAAATATGTGTTTCCTGCTGCTAAAAACCTTTGTGTTGTTTTCAGTTTGTGGAATTTTTCATATACTTGCTTCTTCGTTCTTGGTTACAACTTCTACCATTTCCATGCATTTTTTCTCTTTGGGCTCTTCGTCTTCCAGGTCATGTATTTGAGAGGATGATTTGATTTTTATTTTCTTGAGAATATATTGCTAGCTATTGGCACCCAGGGCCTCTGAACTGCTCCTCTTATTGTAAACGCTCATTTTAGGAGCTTTGACAATCAACCTAGGAGAAGGTTTATGTGTTGGGATCTGCTGAGAAGTTGGTTCCATTTATTTTGTTTGATCATGCTGCATAGTGACCTCCATATCTACACAAGTTTCTAGATTGACCAACTTATCGAATCCTTCAACATGTTTTTGTTCATAGGGGCCTTGTCTGCTTGCCAATCTTCTTTTTGATATGATTTGGTGCATGTTGTATTTTCTTCCTTGCAACTATGTGAACCCAAATTCATTGATTTTGGATTGAATCTAAGGAAAACATGACTTGTTCTTCACCACAAAGGGACCTACTATGAAAGGAAATTTTAGATTAGAAGCCTTATGTTCTTTCAAAAAATGCTCAGTCTCTGAGATGATCCTCTGTCTTATGAACTCCAAAGAAAAGATTTTGGGAGTCAAAAAAACTGGTAAAAGATAAGGTCCTTCTTGGTAGCCATATACCCAAATCATAGTGGATTATATGAACAACATCCAGTCTCCTACCCTGCTCTCTAGATTTGGTTGCAAACTGATTTTCATCTCTTCTAGGACCCTTGGCAAGTCCGAACCGAAAATAAGGCTATACACCCTGGACATAATCTTATTGATGAAAATAAGCATGGTAATTCTTTAACACTCGGTTGAAATAAATGCAGTTTCAGGAAATTTAGTTTTGATAGATTCCAGGAACATTCTTAACAAGTGCGTGTAGTATCTAAAGTGCCTCAGTGAATTGAAATTAATCAACTATTGATGTATATTATCGGCAATAAATTTTTCAAAACTGACACAGACTGACTGACCAAACTCTGACATAAATAAATTCAACAAGAAACCTAACATGAATTCTACCACAAACTTGTCATTATCCAACCCCAAAATTTGACTCAACAGAGAACAAGCCCACTGGACTTCGATGACCATGACACTTACACTGGTAGGCAATGAGAGACTCTCTGAATGGTGTTTAGGTTTGACAATGGTTTGCAGAAACTGGGCTTTTACTTATGGTGGGAATTCTCTATAAATTGTGATCATCTTTTGTTCCTTGAAGGGCTCTGACACTATGGAGGAGGAATCTGGTATACTGAGGGTGTGTCAGAGCGATGGACTGTCTAGCTCACATAAAACCTTTGATCCTAATTTATTCAAAATGACTCTTTCTTCCTAAGAATATCGCTCTGCACACCAGCTTACAAATTCAGGGAGATGAAAGACTACTTCTACGATGTAAGGGGTGATGGAGGCTTGAGTCGCTTCAAGGAAAGGAAAGCGCGTTCCAACATTGTCCAACAAATTTAATATGGACACAGAAACAAACGACACTATTATTTCTGTGTCGAAAACATCGAAGTCTCTATCAATTAGGGATTCTTATCTGTAGGAGATGTATTGCTCATTTACGGATAAGATAACAGGATTAGAAACCACAGTGAAAAATACTTGTTAAGCGACGAAAGAAACATGAATCTGGTTCATTTCTGAGCTTGAGTTTCAAATAGATGCTTTGCACCAAATTTCCAAGCATTTGAATGCTTCAACTTATCATAAAATAATGTCAAGGGGTCCTCCTTTTATAGGTATCTATTGACATCGGGGTTTGGAGAAAACAGTTTTAGGTGGACCGCTTTTCACCCCAATGTGCCTCTGAGGATGCCATGTGCCCACGATTTAAACCACAATGGTTTTCCCCGACCCACCCTCGATTTATTAATCTTCGCGTTATTTCAATCCCCGATATGCGCCTTAGCCGTTGATCCGGGCCGCTTTCAAGATCGACAGTTCGTCGAGTTTTACCCTTCACACCTTTTCTATATTTATCCATACATCGCCAGGTATAGCTTGGTCCTCTAAATTATCGTATCTCCCTAGCAACATATCCTTCCGCTAAAATTTCGACACTTGGATACCATTTGAAAATTGTTATGGTGATAACAGAATGATAAATTTTTTTACATATTGCTTATGTTTACTAAATATTTTTTTTCAAACTAAGTTGCCTATGATGGTATTAAAAATACTTTGAGGTACACTATGATAATATATTTTTGTTGAGGCATTGGTTATGTGACATTTTCATTGGAAATTTTTTTCTATTATGAGAATGGGCTATAGATTTGTCTACGATGCTAGGATTATGAGATGGGTTGCATATTTGTCTGTGATGGTAGTGTTTGTAGTATTCTTTAATTTCTATTTCGTGCACCACTTATTTTCCTCCTATAAACCATTGGTCATTCCTTCATGTCATGATAGAAAGGGATTAGTTTTCCCTTCAGTTTACTTAGTTTCTTTAAAAGTGGCATGGTTCTTCTCAATCATAATATTTTGATTTTGGGGTTTCTGGGCCGAAAATACTAAGTTTTGGCTAGAACTGGATCGAATCTCTTGGCCATATAATTTAGGCAGTCACCCATGGAACCTATACAAGAGTATTCCTAGGAGGGTTTAAAAAAAATCCAATTGGAATCTCTCCCCAGCTAGACTTTAAGATAGCCTTTGTTACTCTATGTGCAACCACAACCCTCTAGACATGCAATATTCCTAAGTCACAACAAGAATATGGGGCATGGGAACTTAGGTGAATTATAGTTTGTAAGTGGAAAACTTGGTTGGTATCATTTTGTTGAAGGTCAAGATTTTTTTTTTTTTTTTGGGCGGGATTGTTGTAGAAGACTATGGTTGGATTTTCTGTATCATAGCATATAAATGTTTAAGAAATTCAATTATTTATTTATAAACTATATTTACTAGGATGATGTGCATACAAAAGTGTCAATTTCATTGCAGGTGAGAGAAAATGTTGGGTAATATATAGGAATAGTAAATGACATGAAATTTTATGCCAAATAGTAGTTTCTATGAATTTATCATAAATTGCATGCCATACTATCCTATTTTGTAACACCCCATATTTTGGCCTTAGGTAGTTGGAACTTCGATTTTACTCATCTTATTAATTCACTATTTAATAACTATTTGGGCTCAGTTAGACTGATATAGACATTTGAGATGCATATATATGGGCATGTTTATGTGCCACATAACGTTATCTTTATTTTTATATGTTCATGATGATGATATTTATATGAATTGTTCCAACATGTAAATTTAAATGTACAATTTCAACACATGAATGCCAATTCAAAATTATGTTGCGAATGTTAATACAAATATGGATTTTCAGATGAAATTTGTGATGTATCTACATGGATATGAGTTTTGGTGAGCTAACCTATAGGTTGATGAGCTATGTAATAGCCAAAAGACTATAGTGTTGAGGTAACCTAGATGCTGTAGACATAAAGACTATAGTGTGTGCTATAAGTTTTACTTATGATTTCAAATATTGCTATGATCTGTGGTGAGTGTGGTTTTTATAGGATGCACAACTTTCCTAGAGTGATTGTTCAATGACGAGAATCTAAGAACAATAGTTGGATAATATGGCTTGATATAGGGTGTTGACCCTAGTTCTATCAAGATAGGTGGAGGTATTTCTCACCGAGTATCCTATTTACCATAGTTGTGTCAGGAGGGGTGGAGGTATTTCCCACCATTTATCCTTCGAAACCTAGAGTTGTGGGAGATATGTGTTAAGCCACACTCCCCTAGATATGTGATGACGACCTCTAGTTTTTTGTTGGGGAAGCTTAGTCATGGTAGTTGACTCTTCTGATTACAGGTTCTATCTGGAGTTAGGTAAATATAGTTGATGCTCTATCTTAGTCTAGCTGAGGAAATGATAGAATAAAAGATGGAAGTAGGTTAGGAAGGAACGATGATTTGATGTTGTTGAGAATACTTCTTGGGGATTATATGTGCTATTCTAATTTACTCATTTTGATTCCCTTATGGTATTTTAAGTGTGATGATAAATAATTGATGAATTATTGTAGCTTTGTCAGTTAATCTTACCGAATATGTATTTACTTTATTTTTTGTCATGCCTGCCTTGTTGAGGTCATACATGAACTGTGCACTAGAGGAATTGATTGTTTAATCGTTAGTATATGTGTAGGTTATGTGTCCGCTAGATACACATACACACTCTATGCATGTACACTAGTACAATTAATTGATGCATTAATTATTAAACTAGGTTTAATGACTCTGTAAATTATATTGCATACATAAATATCTAGTAGCATTAGACACCTTATTTGACTTTGACTGATGGTTTGTATGATGAATTAAATGAGTATGGTGGGTTTTCATAAAATTTGGAAAAAAATTTCAAGTTGCATTTATAAGCTTTCATGAGAAGAAAGACTTTGCATTCTATTTATTGCTATTTTTTTATGTAAGTCATTTAATATTTAGTTTTATTTTAACTTTTCCCCACAAATCTAGATGATGGAGGTTGATGGCTAATAATGAGGGTGGTTAAGGAGACTTAGAGAGGGGGAGATGGAAACTTGATAAATAGGAAGAGGAGGGGGTGTTAACGGAGGGGAATGGAGGTTGAGAGGTTGGAGGTTGTGGAGAGATTGAATAATTCATGGAAGAAATATTTTCTTGTGGCAATATTCTTAGAGAATATGTGCATTGTTGTTCTTGGATTCACATGCATGGAGGTCCAATGAACCAAAATGTTTCTTGGAGATAGGAATCCGACTAGGCTCCTAGTTGGATGGGAAGTGTTACACATCAAAATGTCACACTTGAGTTTCACAACCTAAGTGTCGTAAGTCTCGCAAAGTGACGTATGCACCTTATTAGGTGTTGCATGCACCGTCGCAAGTATCATATGCACCTTACCTAGTGTCAAATTCAATTTTTCAAGTGTCTCAACCCCTTGACACTATGAAATAAATTTTCCATGACCCCTAAGTCATATTGGAGGAAGAAACCCATCATTTCAAGGTCAAAACACACCTTTTCCTTGGAAAAATCGATCATTGTTTGGGAATTTATGAAGGGCGTTTCCCCCTAGCCATGATGCAAGAGTGCCACTTCATGGAATGAAACTCCCCTTGCCATGTTAAGGGAGCGCCACTTTATAGGATGGCGCCCTATGTCCAGTTCTAGGGGAGCGCCAATCTTGTTAGAGGGAAAAGGGGGATCCTCCACCTTATTCTATGGGCCAGTTGTCTTGGGATGAGGTTGGTTATGTTTGACCCCCATGTTATGGCTTCACCTTAGGATCTGATCCAAACCTTAAGGAGCCATATCCTCAACCATATCCTTCATTTTCTTGTGGTGGTTGTGCCTCTCAAGCCTATATATTGAAGGTATTTCCAAGGTGAAGAGGGGAACAATTGAGGTATCAAACCTTTGATTCTAGAGGAAGCATATGGATTTTGATGTCAAGATTCATGCAAGCCTCAAGGGCTAGATGAGGAGAGCTTGGAGAAGTGCTACATCATCAATCACACTTTGCAAGTGCCTCTTTTTGGCTTTCCAATTAATATATACTTGGCCTATTTCCTTCAAGTTTATGTCTTGTTACATTTGCTTGTCTATTGTTGCTCTAATATTTGTAGATAGACTTGTCTTATATAATATTGTAGAGTAGGAGATAGTTGTTTTCCTTTGATGTCCATTATAGATCTCAATTTTCACCAGGGATTTTGGAGATCAAGCCCAGGGATTGGAAGCAGCGAGGACAAATGTCGAAACAAGCTCATCATATCCTTTCTCTAATTATCATTCTAATTAGTTAAGATAAGTTTAAAGGGATGTTAGTGTCCACTTGCACTATTTTTTTCTTGGTATAGGGGTCTAGTGATCCAAGGGAAGTTTCATTTGTCCCAGGAGAAACATTCTGTAACATAAATTGGCGACGCCACTGAGGAATGAGTGTTTCTTTGGTTTTTAGCCCTTTGTTTTTTTATATTGCTTGATTGGATGCTTTGGTTTCTGAACTATTGTTTGTTTTCCTATTAATTAGGAAGTTTATAAAGTCCTTCATTATTCTTGTTGAGTCTGGGCTAGTCTATTCTCTAAATTTTGGAGTGTTTTGAGAAGTTTTTTCAAGATTTTAACACCCATAATTTTATCAGAGTGTCTCTGCCTTAGGGACGCTCCATGTTAAACCTTTATAGAACGTCTTGGATTCTCCTTTATAGTACAATACGGGGCGCCCATACCCCATAGGACACTCTGTCAGCACTATGGGGGGCGGGGGGTGGGGGCGTCCATCTCCTTCCAGGGGTAGTTTTAGGATTTTTTGGCTTTGTTTTTTGGGATTTTTCGCTCTGATTTTTGCCTCAAGGTCTTATATGTTTGGTAAGGTATTTATTTTATTGAAAATATTGTGTTTATAATTCTTTTTACCTATTTTTGTTTCCTCTTTTCATTTGATTATCTCTTTTCTTATTTGTTTGGAAATTTTCACAAGTTGCTTTGTTGACTTTCTTGTTTTGTCTTCTTTGACAAACTCTTTGTCAAGAGAATTCCTAGACTCTTTTTCAAATTTGCATTGACCATTAAGCTTTGATTTTTTGACATTTGAGGTTTTAAAAAGGTGATTTCCCTTTCTTTCACCTTTTGACTTCTTGATCGAACAAGTGTTGGAACCATTCCTACATTTGACTTGATCTCATTGTAAGTGCATGTTTTGTTTGAATCTCTTTTTGCTTCATGTCTCTTTGTATCTGCATTGGATCCTTTCATTTTGATTGAAAGTAAATAAGTATTAAGAGGTTCCATTTAATTTGCATATCTCATTGCATACATAATCGAACAAAGAAATTTTTGCATTCTTTAGGAAATTTGTTTTGGTATTGTTGTGGTGGGAAATCCCCCTATGGACTAGCAAATAGGGTTATATTATGCATGTAGATATGACCAAAAGAAACCTACTTTCTACCTTCATCCCTAGACCTAATCCCCATTTCTTTTGAGCAAATACATGGTTAGACCAACATACCTTGTTCTAGATGGTCGATGTCGATCCTTCTTCATGCTTGATCACTTGTTGGCAACTCTCCTCCCAAGGCTGACTTGCATATAAAACAAGCAACAAACTACACATGCATTTTACATACATACTAATGGGTTAGAGATTCAAACATATATTTGCTAAACTATGAAGAACTCATATAGTGGGACAGGAAAATCATTTCTTTATTATTAACTTTAATGAATCAACTTACAATGTCAAGACCGACCACTGCTCCGCGAATCCTGATCCTAGGCTCCTCTTCAAATGTCCTCCAACTTCTTTTCTTTGTTTCTCTCTTTGCATAAGGATGGATAAAGGGTTGGGAAAATGGGAATGTGCAATTGGGAAGAGTTTCTTTACTCTTATTCTCCTCCTGCAAATGGGACCCCTAACCCTTCTTTTATAGGCTAGAAGAAGCTAGGTATTTGGATGAACCCTCGGCCATGCATGGTCGGGAGTTTCAGTTAACTCACCCAAAGTTGTGTGTTACGTTGGCAACTTTCCTTTTTTCATTCTTTTGTCAGTCCACGCGGGTTGTTTTAGGTCAGCTAGCATGTACACGTGTGCAGTAATGGAGTAGGACATGCGGGCCCTTATAAAAGAGGTTTTTTAAAGAGTTGTTCAACAATGCTTTGGAAAAGAAGGGATCTTAGATGACCTGATGCTAGGTAATCCTGTATGGTGCAAATTAGGGTTATAACAGATGCCTCCTAATGTGTGAGGTCAGAAGAGCATCTGATGGTCAAAATACATTACCAATCTTTACTGATGTGCCGAAAAAGTGAGCCCAGGGACCAGGAACTGGGAGGCACCATCTGCAAAATAACAAATGTCTCACCGAGGCGGGCATACCCATGCTCAGGATAAAATAGAATCATGGCTACCAATCAAATACATTGTATATCCATGTCAAATAACTATATAAAGTGTAGCCGCGAACAATACACAATGGATATACATCTCCAAATCAAAAAGATATACAGATAGAGTATCCATCTTCTAGAAGCTGATACGGCTTGATGCCTGGAGATGAGATCTTCAGAGCTTGATAAACAACTTCAAAATCTTCAAACTCAAGGTAGGAGTGTAATATGAGTGTACGACTTCACTACCCAGAGGTGTTCGACGGCTCGTCATTCATGGACTAGATAATCTTGATGATCAGACTGAAGGCTTCATTGATTTCGAACAAGGACTTGATTGGACATTCAAGATGGTCGGGTATCAGGGCAAGAGACAAATTGCAGAGGGGTCGACTCAGGCTTGGTAGAAACTTCCCTTGGACAACAACATGACAAATTATGAGACTTAGGTATCATGGCATTAATCATAAGTTTACGAAGCAGGAGGCAACACAAACTCTCCATATGTTTGGAAGAATAACCAAACGGTGGAGGACCCAACTCTATGTAGCGAGAACAACTTCCTAAGGTTGTATTGCATCCCATAGTTTGACGAACAAATGGAAATATGTGCTTTATCCAAGGGAAACTCATTATGTTGCCAATAAATAAAATACTTTTCCCTTCCTCTTTTTGGGGTATATTTGATTTTTTTTTGTCTTTTTTCAATAATTTTGGGAAAAAGAATAAATAAATGTTACGTTACAATGGAGGAACGAGTGTTACAAACATACAAGTTCAAGGCGCAAGGACAAGACTGATGTTTAGAATAATGATACTCAGGAAAAATCCTCCAGGGGCCAAGGGTGTTAAAACGCAATAGCAAAGTGCTACAAGGCTGGCGTAGAAGGTATGCAAATGCGGTTAACAAAACACACAATGGTAACGTCCTTTGATGTAAGTTTAACGAGCCCAGAGAAGGTAAGCTTGGTGGTTTTTCAAATTTAGGGAGTCTGAAAAAACGTAAAAGGAGACTCCATTGGGGTACCTTTTTCAAAGATAGTCTAGTCGGTTCGAAAAAGGGGTAAACTAGCACCGACAAGACGTCTATTCAAAACCATTTTAACGAATGTGATAAGGACAAGATCACTCAGCCATTTTTTCGTTTTTAAGGTGTTTGAAAAAAACTTAACTATGCACTCCATCAGGAATGTTCTTTTGGACCAGTTTAACGAGTGTGAGAGAATAAGGTCACTCGACGATCTTTTCAATTTTAGGGAGTCTGAAAAGAGATTAACTATGGACTCCGTGGGGGTTCCTTTTTCGTAAGTTTAGTCCCTCAGGCCCGAAAAAGGGATAAAATTATACCTGAGAGTACTCTTCTAAAGAAATGAAGTTCCATAGAGTATACCTTTATTCGTACAGTTGACCGTCCATACCGAAAAATGGGTAAACTGCCGCCAGATAGACGTGACTTTAAATTTCAGTTTAACGAGCATGAAAGGCCACAAGATCACTCGACAATCTTTTCATGTTTAGAGGGTCTGAAAAGGGATTAAAAGAAGACCCGTAGAGGTTACTTTTCTTAGTTAATCCAGACGAGATCGAAAAGCATAAATGCAGTCTCGTCGGATGTTGCTTTCAGATCTCAAAGTGAGCTTGAAAAACAACAAAGTTAGATCATGATCGACTCTTTGTGGGTCAATGCCTGGAATCTCCTCGGGGGAGCAATATGCTCTGACGAAAACATTGTCTATGACGCCAACGGTTCTGGAGATATTGATAGGTATCATTTCAACAATGGTTTCCATATTACCCTTAGCATAGATCTCGTGTGTAGCTAAGGGATTAATAGAACAATACCTATCTCCAGTCATAGTCAAGGTGAATTCTCTGGCCTCGATTCTGCTTAACTCTGAGAGGAAGTATGATTTGTGATGAAGATCTTCCCAGGTTTTGTTTGGACTAGTCATTGCTTCAATTATAGCTTCATCAGAGGGCAAGACTAAGTCTAATGAAACAGTGTCAGTGAGAGAACCCTGAGCCCAAATAGGCTCTAGAAGTGGATTGAACTCTTGTGCAGGAGTTGGATCAGTGTTAGATGAAGCTTGCTGGACTAAAGAGTACGCTACTTCAGCTGTGGACAAGGGCATGGACATGCCTAGGTTCCCTATCCCATCCATCATGTCTAATGGGGAAGGAAGTATCAATGGATCGTCGAACTAAGTCGTGCGGAACGATGAAACTTGAAAAATCTCAACTTTATGGTGATTGGATATAAAATTGATATCGCCTTGAGGGGGCGGGTAATCGAAGGTACACATCAAAGATGGGCACAAACCAACCCCAACGTTGACTACACCTGGTTGAGGATTATCGATCATTGGGACCGTGGAGGCCCCCAATGAAGGGTTAGGTCGGGAGAAAGACAATTGATCGATGGTCACAATCTGGCCCTCGTGTGGAAACAACAAAACCCGAAAAACTGTAGCAACCACAAATTGCATGGTATAAGTCCAACTCCTTCCTAACAAGAGGTTATAGTCGAGGGGAGCATCAACTACCTCTACCTAGACACACACGGTCTTCTCTCCTAACTGCATGGGGAAAGAGGGAATGATACCATGTGGTCGGAATGAACGACCATCGAAAGCAGTGAGGAGAGTAGGTGACAGAGACAAAATGGGTTGGCCAACGACCTTCCAACATGCCAACGACATAACGCATGTCGAGGCTCCCTCATCAACCACTGTGTGGAAGATATTCTGAGTAAAATTTTTCGTGGGATAAGCCACTACTATCTGAAACTCTACGTGGTAAGGCAGATGAGGTTTTAAGTCAGTTGTATCCAGCATGATTGTACCCGGATTACAAGTCTCGGTAGATCCTAAAGAAGTTAACAAGGCTTTCCTCTGGGAAGGGAAACTTTGGAGGACCTCCAAAGCGGACATCAAACAAGGGGTTTGTGATAAATCTTCCACCGCATAATAGTTTTGAGTGGCCCTTGCATTTGGGTTGTGATAAGTTTTTTTAAACGCTCTTTTGGGGATGCATGTCATTGTTTCACCCAACGTCTTCTCAATCTGTAGAGGAAGAGATGGGAGTTCAACTTCTTTACCCTTCTTAGAAGTGTTTGGTTTACTATAGTCATGCGCTGTAGTCGATATAAAAGCATCACCCCTCACCATATATACGTTCGTGGATGCGGGGTTTCTCGTAGACGGAGAGGGTCCTTGGCTGCCCCCTTTCGTGCTTGGAGAGGCCTGTGTTAGATTTTTCCCATGTTGAAATGGATTGGTTAACACAACAGGTTGTTGTTGTGTCACAAATTTTTGGGCCTCTGCAAGTTGGGGACAAAGGTGGGTCAGGTGGTCTTCCGCGCACAGGTTGCATGGATATCTCGCCTTCCGTTTCTCAGTATTTCCCCCACCAACATTATCGGTGGGTTTCTTATCCCCCTTATCCTTCTTTCATTGTTTTTTCTTTCCTTCAGGTTGTTGGGTGGCCTTTGGATTAGTCGATTTCACTGTGTGTACATCCAACGTTTTGGTAGGGGGAGTAGCCAAAGTAGTATTTTGGCTGGCCGCTGTGTGTTGTATAGACAATTGTTGCAACTGATTCGTTAGTTTCTCAGCGGCCTTTGTTTGTGTTGAACCAACAATACCATTGGCATGTGGTCCAGCTCTCTATCTAGTTTTATCAAGTATTGAGCGTGGTTCATCTGGAAAGATCTCGTATAATAAACTGGACTGAGAATAGATTGGCTCAAGTTGTTGAGCCCTCATGATGGTGTCTTCTTTGGAAAATACTCCCGACGTCGCGATGTCTTTGGACAACTTTGAGACCAAAGACTTAAGAAACCACTCAAGCAAGAATGATGGTGGGACTGGTACCTTAATTAAACTTTTTCGACGTCTCCATTCTCGAATGTGATTAGAGATATGTTCCTCTTTTGTTTGTGAGAAATTAGCCAGCAATTATGTGCCAGCGTCGTATCTCACAAGTAACTAGAAATGGTTTAGGAAATTCATGGCCAATTCACCAAAGGAAGAGTATCTTGAGAGGTCAAGCTCAATGTACCATTTCGCGACACTCCCAATGAGAGTACGTTGAAACAATCGCAATTGTACTGAGTCATCTTTCAATGAGTTAGATGAGCACCAAAGATGGAAGGTGGTCACATGATCTCCTGGATCTTCGTTAGGCTTGGCTTCGAACTTTGGGATGTCCAAAGGCAACTTCGTTGGCATAGGAGGCCAATGTGGATCATGACAGATAGGGTCATTCAACAACCTTGACAAGTCTGGAAAATGCAAAGTTGCCAGGAAGGGTAGTTTGGGTTGTTGGTGATAAACTGGGAAAAAGGGGCCTGGAGTTTGATTGGCACCAGGTTGCCAGGAAAAGTTCGGATGTTGGCCCAGATTCTGTTTGAAACCATGGCTAGTGTATGGATTTTGCATATGTGGAGACATCATCGACTGATTTCCAAAATAGGACATAGATGGTTGGGCATGCATTACATTCGAAGGACTTTGGGAAGGGTTTCCCCATGTTGGTCCCATGGGGATAGGCATAGTACTTTGTCTAAAGTTCCATTGATTGTGAAAAGAATTACCCCAGATCAACATTCCTAACGAGGGAACAGATCTCTGCCAAGAATTCCAAGGCCCTGATGCGGAAGAAGTTCCTGGGTGTGCCCCCTGTGCAGGAATAGTACCTTGCATAGGAATAGATTGTCCGAGACTAGGGTTGCCCCCAGTCGGGAAAGCAGCCGATGAGAAGGCATTGTTACCAAACACATGGAACAAAGAAAACAGTGTCGAACCTACCAGCATATTATGCGAAGGTGGTCCTTGACTCCCCGCTCCAAATAAACTATGGTGTGCAGGTGGCCTAGTGGATTGTTGATGCGTGCCACCGAGGGAAGGGGACGAAGGAGTTATATGACCTCCCCCATAAGGGAAAGTGTTAAAAGGAGCAGGAGTGCCCCCCATGTGTCCTTGCAAAGGAGCATTAGAGCTCCCTACCCCCAGACCTGAAGTTTGTGAAGTGGAGTAGGAAATTACATGACTTGTACCTGAACTAGGCATCTCGTATGAGAATGGAGGGCCTATCGCACTTGGTGTGAAAGGGGTTGTGGCCGCCGTCAGAGACAGGATTAGACCATTGTGAAATATAGAGGCGGTCGAGACCATGGTGGCTCAGAGCAATGACAGTGGGTTAGGAGGTGGAAACTCTCTTGTGGTGACAACCGTAGTGGGAATTGAAGAATTCCCAGAAGGAGTAACAACATTTGTTTCCATTGCTGCGTGCAACACTGTCTGGCACTGGTAAGGATGAATCAATACGATGGTGGGTGCCGAAAGATCAGTGGTGGAGGTTTCAACCAGACTAAAATCTTGTGCTCCAAGGTCTAAAACAATTGATTCCTCTAGATGTTGGTCGAGCACAATTTCTTGTGACCCGGTTGCTTCAAAAGACCCTTGTTGGTCTATCTTTCGCCTTAGAGGTGGCGAGGGTGGCTCCAGTGTAACCGGTGGTAGGCCAAGAAGCCTTCTTGACCGGAGGAGCTCGTGATCCTCCACTGTGTGAGAATATCAAAGACACACTAGGGTAGTCTAACCATTCAAAAACAACACGCACTAAAAAAAGTCCCTAGAAGATAAGACAGGAAAACACTAAACTAATTGGAAGAACAGTTACAACAACCAACACTAGAGCAACTTACCAGTGCAAGTGTAACTCAAAAAGGGAATCACCCTCTGGGTATACTCTGCAAAGCGTGGCCCAATGTATGTCCTAGGTACCGCGGTATACCCCCGCGGTCACCTGTGTATGTCCCTAAAAAAGATAGGCAACTAGGTTGCCAGCGTGCGAACAATCATCAGGCGGGTACAGTCGAAATTCGGGTAGACCACAATGAGAAGGGTATCGATCCTGAAACCTGTCAAGGGTATCGAAAGCAAGTGGTCCAGAAGACAACTGAGGACCTCGAATGGATTTGAGACCCATGAAGCCCCATGGCAAATGCAATTGACAAAATACCAAAACAAGCCCTCTATATGTGTTCTCCACTACGATTGGTCCAACTTTGAAGGGGTTATCTCCACTACCTTTCTACATGCGACCTCGTGTTTATCCCCTGTGTTAGAGGGGGGTCTTAGATAACTTTCATGATACTGGACTTGGACACTCCCTAACTCAGACTCCAATGTTTGATTTTAATGGCCTTAAAAAGTTTCCTCTCCAACCTAATCTAAGGCCCTAATCCTGAACTAGTTGGTTAACCCTGTTGTTCCTGAGTTTATGTTTTAAGGCTATAAAACATACCATCAAGGCATCCGAAAATGATTTAAAGGAAAGATTTGGAATTAAGGAATTAAAGAAAGATCAGAGAAGATTCAGTTTCTCAACTGTCTCTGTCTTACTTCCTGTTGCTCTTGGATGCTAATGTCACGTTCAATAGCAGCCCATGATCTTTCTAGTTCAGCCCTATTAGTCGTTGTTTGTAAAATAGTATTAAATAAACTTAGGGCAATGTTGGTTTGATCCTGAAGGCCTGGTTCTACATTAGGTTGTCTTCTATTAGGGACAATCATGGATGATATAGTTTAAAAGGTTTATAAAATGGGTTTTTATTCAATTGGTTACTTCAGATTTCCAGAGATGAGATTAATGAAAACAAATTTAAAATCAACAACAGTAATGTAAAAACACATTCAAGGTCGTTTCCTGGTTTTGTAACAATTTTGAAATTGTAAGCAACGAAACACAATACAGATAAATATAAGGCTTTCATCAAGAAATAATCTTATATTTCAATTAACGGTGATGAAAGAAAAACAAGATTTCTAACAGAGTTAAATATTAAGGAAAAAAAGGTTTTACAGGTCTTAAAATTACTAAAGTAATTTCAGAGGAAAGACTGTAATACGTTCAACATCCAAACCAATCTGAAATAATAAACAAGAATGTATATAAATTCAAATTGATTAAATTTTCAGAAAAACACTTTAAAAGGAAAATTTAACAAATCATGATAAACAGGGGAAGACACTTAGTTACAAAGTTGCATGATCCAGAATCTTGTTTACGATTTATATTCCGATGAACTTCAAAACTGAATTTACAAAAATGGCTATCTTCCAAATTTCTGAAGCCTTTTCTCAGCCTTTTGAAACTATATTTATACATTTCTATCAAAGTTTCTCGTTGGTAACTAACCAACTCCCTAATATTACAGTTACATAAAGTAATGTCAACCGTTTACAATTTCTTTCAAAATTCTAATAAATAAAAACATTTAAAAAGTTTTAAATTTGCGTTGACGAACTTTCTTTCTCTGCTTCAACGCATTGAACACATTTTCCAAAAAAAATTTACTAAGATCCTGGGAGCCTCAGGTATCTCATTTGCTTCAAAAGAGAAAAATATTCTCTGTAAATCTGGCAACCAACTTTCTATCGTTTTCTCTGTGAATTTAACATTTTTCAACCTTAAACTTGAAGTTACCATCCACTTATTTATTTCTGTAATGTTAACCAATTTAATATTTTAAATTTCCTCTTTCCTTTCTTCAAGCTCTTCTCTTGACTTCAGCTTATGCTTGGCAATGTTGATTTCGCCTAATAACCCAGAACAACCATCTGCCCCAATATTTAATGAATCGTTTTCAAAGAGATTGAAGATTCCTTGACAATCTTCGTTAACTTCTTTTGTAATTCTTTTATATTCAACCAATTTCGATTCCCAAACTTTTATCATTATATCTCCTTTTACCTGTTCAGAAACAAATAATTTCTGATTTTTTCCAATTTCTTCTTTTAGTGAGGAAGCCACTTCTTTTTGAAAAGTATTCCTTGCTGCTTTTGCTTCTCTTTCTTTCTGGAACACCTATTCCATGGACCTATTTGATTCCTGAAAATAGTTCTGGATAATTTCCAGATTACATAATACTTTCTGTTGCTCCTCTTCTATTGTTACATATATCTCTGATGCCTGCATCCTGAAATGTTCAATTTCAATTACCTGGTTAGCAATAGAAATAATCTTGTCTTGCAAAAGTTTATTTTCTTCTCCTAGCTTTTGAACCTGTTCTTGAGTGACCTGTATCATGTGTTTTGCTTCATCCAATTTTTTATTCAACTTTTGGATTTCTTGCATATCTTTGAGTCTAGCTTGTTCTAGACCCTTTTGTATTCCCCAACCAATATTTCTTTCATTTTCCTTTAATCTGTCTTGTAACTGAATTATTTCTTGATCCTTCTGCTCGAGCATTGTTGTTAGATTTCCCACAGAATAAATATTAGCTGATGCTATAGCACCCATTGTTCCTGCTAATTCTGTAGCGAACTCTCCATCCTTGAGTTTCTTCCCATCTATGATAACTCTATGCTTCTTAATCGATCTTTCTCCTACATGATGAATTTCCTGTTTCAAGAGAACTCTTCGTTTTTTGCTGAAAAAATAATCAGATGAGGGGATTTCATCTCTTGAAATCGGCTCTAGGTCACTAACATATAGAACTCCTTCATGAGGGGTTCCGAAAGTAGACTGTAGTGGAGTCAAAGCTGTGATAGGATTGGCAAGTTCTTTTGAAGCAGTCCCTCCAATATTTTCTGGAATATCATCAATAATTATCGGACGTGTTTCCAGTCCTTTTCCCTTTTCTGTCCCTGGTTCTTTTATCTGAGAACCCTCTGTGTTTTGAGAACCCTGGAGGGGTTTCTTCCTGTTCTGGCAATGAAGTTGACATTTCACCTTGTAAAGTCTTCAACAGGCAGCTTTGCCTATGTCATTGAAAAGATGCAAACCCCACCTGTGAGTCAGGTGACAAGGCATGTACTCTATTCTGCAATTCCTCATAAGATTTAACATCTTTGAAAATATCATCAAAAACAGAAACTTCATGTTCATAAGATTTTAAATTACAATGTATATAAGGCTGACTAATTATTTGATAAGGGTCATGTTTTCTATGCTTGATGTTTACTATCTTAACTTCCTCCAATGACTCGGCCTCCGCCTTAGAATGCCCTAAGTTTGATAAAGTAAATTTCCCGATATGAACAGGGAAAGATGGCCATGCTTTTTTCTGAAGGGATTTTAATTCTAACACAATACCACCCTTGGCTAACTGATGAGCCACTTCTCTGCATACCAATATGTATGGTAAAAACTTCGGGAGTGCGTGAGGTGAAATGGAACAACGATAAACCCTAACATAGGAAAAATTTTCCTCAATAAACCAGTCGGCAACCGATTTGAGGCTTTCTATGACTGCGTTAGAAATGCGAGGGGGTTCACATCCAAAGAATATTTTTTGCAGAGGGATAATTACATAATGACAAACATCATAAAAAACATCTTTTTCATTTTCTTTCCAGAGAGCTGAATAGTATTTATGAACAGGCTCTGGGCAAGAAACATTCCAACTCCAACTCATTAATGGGAAGGGAGTCATAAAACAAATGGCATCCATAATATATGTAGACATATAAAAAGACATTGGTTGTCCTTTTGACTTGGTTGCTTTGTAATTCACAACCTCTGATGTGAGGTTATCTGACAAAATTTTATGCCAGTTAAAACTACGTACTTATGAAACTTCCTCTAGGAAAGGTGTCCAGTCTGCATGAAAGTGACAAGGATCCTTTTTCCCGAAAAGTCTACATAACATCATTGCTACATAAACCATATATTCATTTAAGGAAGTTGTGGCATAAATCCCATGTAAATTAGCCCTAAACGTATTTTCATCCTTGGCCCATCCTTTAATCATGTCAGGGTATGTCTGGCCCACTTCAATGCATTCTTTTCTTTGAAGCTTGGCTAAAAACTTAGAATTAAAGGTGTGTCTATAATTGGGCGAGAGATTATACATTACTTGAATGTGCTCAGGCCTGAATGAACCAATGATAGCTCCTTGCTCATTCAGAATGCTTCTTGTTGGGATATCCACTTTATCCAGAGCCCAACTGATCATATCGGTATATGACACAAGTCTCGAATGTGCAACAACCTTATGAAGCTCAGACTCGGCAATATCTTGGAGGTGATTTTCCGAATCAGGGGCTGCATATTTAAGCTCATCCTCCAGATTTTCGGAAATTCCAGTCCATGATTTGACAGAGTGTACGCCGAGTGGAGTAGTATCAGAAATAATATCGCCTTCTTGCTGGTCTTCGTTTTTCTTTGAAGCTTTTTTGGGTGCCATAGCTCTGTGTTAATCTTGAAAATCTGTCACAGAGGGTGAATGAAAAGACTTAGCTTTGAAATGAAAATACAGACATTCGATCTTTTAATTTGAATATATCTTACTCATAGTGAGAATCGTACCTCTGTCTCAAAATAAAAGCTCATAATGCAGAAAAGATTTTTGGAGATATGCATTTAATGTGCGTACTTAGGATTTATCGTCATTTTCGAATAATGAGAAACATACTTAATCAGATCACGATGCATTAATGAACACTTCAAAAAAGAATTAACTTTAAAACTGTTTAGAGAGTGGGTTTATTAGTGTTAATTTTGGGTTAAATTGGAAAACCTGATTTTCGGAGTTTCGACACTCTTGATGTCGAAGAAATATGTCATCGAAGAACCCCGATTGCTGAAATCGTGATGTATTAATTTAAATTAAAACATTTTTAGTATGTTAATTAATCGAGATTAGACATTTTCGGGATTTCGTCAATCGGAAAATCGGAAATCGGGATTTCGGGAAATCTGATGACATGAGTTCGTGTTCTCATGGAATCGTGAATCGCGAAATCGTGAAATTACAACGACGCATTTCTTTTATCATGATTTAGGCTAAATAGGATTAGTTAACTTACCATAAACTATGGATCGGGGTTTTATACATCGGGAAATCGGGAAACACGATGGCAAGATATATGATCTTTTTGAATCCGCGAATCCCGATATTGCGATGTGATTAATTTAATCTTTTAAACTTTTTAAACGAAAATTAAGTAATTAGTGTTTTAATTAAGTCTTAAAGTATCGTGATATTGGGGATCGGGGTTTCACAATTTGATTTGATTTGAAAATTTGTTTACGACAAACCCCGAATCCCAATTTCTTTAACATTTGAATGAAAAACTCGCATACTTAAAATTATTCCCGTTTTAAATGATTTTTTTCAAAAGTTTTTGAAAACTTATATTTGTTTAGATTTTTTCCGTTGGTTTTTTCAAAAATAAACAATAAAAGGCATTGCAAATTTATAGGTGACGAAATTCTTGTTTTAAGAAATCCGAAAAACACAAAGACTCAAAAATTACAAATCCTTTATCCTTAAGAATAAAAAATTCAAGATCTGTTTCAACATAGGCTCCAACTGGGGACCTCGTCTCCCTGCGGGACGAGGAGAACATGCAGACTCAGTGCCTTCATTGGGTAAATGGTGTTAAGGGTTTATCTTTGATAAACTGATCAAGGAGAAGAAAAAGAGATTATATAAAGTCTTTGAAAACCTTTTCAAAATTCCTTATTTACTTGAAACTCAGTTATAGTCTTCTTCAAAATTATTCTTCCCGTTCCAAAATAGAGTTAGTATTGAGACGATTAGAACAATCTTTGGAAACTCAACAGATTATTGAACATTTCAGCTTGCATCAATCGAAATAAAATTTATAATGTTAAAATGGGAAGCTCTATTTTGACTTAAGATGAATATCCGGTTTTGAAAAATTGATAACTAGAATAGAGTTATAGATAAGTATGAAAACCTTACAGACACCTCATATATTGCTTCACTACCAGCGGGCCTATTCAGTACCCTGGTGAAGTTATCTGTCCCTTTTTACTGAATTTCCTTTCATCGCTTCGAGTGCTAATTTTATGCTCAGACATTGCTTCACTGCCAGCAAGCCTGTTCAGTACCTCGATGAAGTTATCTATTTATTTTATATTTAGATGAGGGAAATCATTTAAATGAATTTCCTTTCATCGTTTGTAGGACTAGATGGGGGCAATCAATTATGAATTTCCTTTCACCATCTGTCTTATAGTTATCTTATGCCTACGAAGTGGGGGCAATCAATGATACTTAATATATCATGGGTGGTGATCTGTGTAAAATTTTATAATAGGGGTTTGTCAACTTGTTTTGGTTATTCTAGACCAATTTTTCTCAACCTTCAAAACCCCTCAGTCTGTAGAGAAAAAGGGAAAAATATTTTTAGGGGATTTTCTTTTGAGAAAGCTTAAAACTTCAGACAAACTGTTAGGAAACTTAAGATAGTTAAAATCAACTCAAACATCACCAGTTTTAGTCAGAGAGAAAGAACTATGAAACTTGACCTAACTGAAATTTATCATTTGCTGATTTTCAAGATCAATACAAAATCTCTTCTACTCTGATAAGAAAGTCCGAAAACGTGAAAGATAGTATTGAGGGTATTAAAGGAGATTTTTCAACAATTTGTAAACCAGAACACCTCAGACATAATTTAAAAAAAAAAAACTCTGTGGACTTAACTAATTTTAACTTTATGGAAAGTTAACTAATTTTTTTATTTTTAACAAAGAAGTCTTCAAAAATTGAAAAAGAAACTGGTATATACAATTTTATTTATTTATATTATATTATATTTATTTATTTATTGATTTATTTTTAATTTTTAATTTATTTATTTATTCCATATAATGCTTTAAAAAACGCCCATTAACAGGGGCATTCAGGATCTTACCACCCAAATTTTCAAGTAGAAATGAATTTTTTCTTTCAGAAGATGATACCTTAAAGGGTCCATACCAAATATGATCGAATTTACCATTTTTTCCTGAATCTTCTTTTCGAGCATCCCACCTCAAAACCAGATCTCCTGGGAGAAAGTTCATGTTCTTAGCTTTGCGATCAAATAACATCTTCATATCATCCTGGTACTTCTGCAACTTTTCATCTACTACGTCCCTGTGCTGCTGAACTTCAATCAGCTAGTTTATCCTTCTTGTGAGAGGGTTTGGCTCTTCCTTCTCATCCTGCCATAGTTTCATCACAGGAAGTGCTAATTTTATGGGCAACACTACATCTGTTCCATAAACCATTTGAAAGGGAGAAGTACCAATAGACTTCTTTGTACCTATTCGATTTTCCCATAGAGCATATTTTAAATGTAAATGCCAAGATTTTCTATTTTCATTTAAAACCTTCTTGATTATACTGATCAAACTCTTGTTAGAAGATTCTTCCAGACCATTTCCCTGTGGATAGTATGTTGTGGAATGTCCCAACACAATATTGTATTTCTGGCAAAAACTGACCATTGCCATAGACTTGCAAGCCTGTGCATTGTCTGTAACTATCTTTCTAGGACAACCAAATCTTGACAATATATTCTCTTCTAAAAAGTCTATAACTACTGAATTAGTGGCCTTCCTTGTTGGGATAGTTTCCACCCATTTGGTGAAATAGTCAATAGCGGTCAGAATCCACCTATGTTGGGCACTTGAATGAGGATTTATCTCACCTATGAAGTCAAGTCCCCATTGTTGAAAAGGATCTTTCGTCTTGACTGGGACTAATGGCATCACTGGTAGCTTATGTTTTCCTGTAAAAATTGGTAAGGGCTACAAGCTCGTACCTTAGCATTTACATCTGGGAAACGTTTAGGCCAGTAATAACCAACCCGCGGGATTTTATATGTTGTATCTCTCCAAGCGTGGTGCCCTCCATAGACTCCTTCATGAAACTGACTTATAACTTCTTCTATTTCTGATTCGACCAGACAGACTAAAAGGAAACCAAGTGGGTCTTTCTAGTATAATCATTTCTCGGAAATACAGTATTTGACAGCATGCAGCTTTAGTGTTCTATCTTTGGAAGGTGACAAATCATCTGGACATTTCAAAGTTAATAAGTATGTTACTATGTCCTTGTACCAATTTGACGACACAAATTTTTCATCGATCTTGTTTTCGACAATTTGGTCATCAAGTTCATTCATATCTATCCATCCTTCTTCCTCTTGAGCACTGTTTATCCCAAGAGCCCTGAAATTGGATTCAACTAATAGTTTAGCTAAACCCTATCCTTTTACCAATTTAGTTGGTTTAACCTCCAAGTCAAACTCTTGAATTTTTGCAAGCCATCTACCTCTTTTACCATCACTGTCTGCTTGAACCAAAATATCTTTTACAACACTAGTGGGTACATATGCAATGACTTTAGAATGTAACACATATGTTCTGAAAGCTTTCAATGCTTTTACCATGGCATACGCTTGCTTTTCCATTATATTGTATTTGAGTTCAGCATCTCAGAGGCTTTTGCTAAAGAAGGCTATGGGTTGCTCGAAACCTTCTTCATTCTTCTGAAGGAGTACAACGACAAGCATATGTTCAGAGGCAAATGAAAAAATGAGAAAATCTTTAAGATAATTTGGACTCGCTAGTACTAGTGCCTCACTTATAACTTTTTTAATGTGAGCAAAGGATGTTTTAGCTTCTACTGTCCACTTTACTTCACTGTTTTTTCTGAGCATATCTGTAATCAATTTAACAATTTCAACGAAGTTAGGAACAAATCTTCTCAAGAAATTTATTTTTCCTAAAAATGATTGAATTTCTTTAACATTCCTAGGAATAGCTAATGTATCTATAGCCTCTACTCTTTTWGKATCAATCCTRATCCCATCTCGGGATACTATATGACCCAACAACTTACCTTCCTGCATAGCGAAATGAGACTTTTTAGGATTTAAGGATAGACCAAACCTGCGGCATTTTTCAAATGTTTGTTTGAGATGAATCATATGGTCTTCATCTGATTTTGAAAAAACAGTAAGATCATCTTTAACATTCCTAGGAATAGCTATTGTATCTATAGCCTCTACTCTTTTAGGATCAATCCTGATTCCWTCTCGRGAWACTATATGAMCCAACAACTTGCCTTCCTKCATAGCGAAATGAGACTTTTTAGGATTTAAGGATAGACCAAACCTGCGACATTTTTCAAATGTTTGTTTGAGATGAATCATATGGTCTTCATCTGATTTTGAAAAAACAGTAAGATCATCCAGATATATGACTACGAACTTGTCTCATTCACCGACAAAAGAAATATCCATCGCGCATTGAAAAGTAGCTCCTGCATTCATTAGTCCAAACGACATTTTATCATACATAAACGTGCCCCAAGGAATGGTAAATGCGGTTTTTTCCTTGTCAGACTCACTAAGAGCAATTTGGTTATAACCTGAAAATCCATCAATCATGGACATTCTGGTAGCCCCTACTACTTTTTCAAGAACGTGGTCCATTTTAGGTAGAGGATAATTATCTTTAAGAGAAGATTTATTAAGATTCCTGAAATCAACACATAATCTGATTTCCCCATTTTTCTTTCTAACTGGGACTAGATTAGCTACCCAATCAGAATATCTTAGGGGAACAATAATTTTAGCGTCTAGAAGTTTTTTAACTTCTCTTTCAATAACAGGTAGTAAAACCAGGTTAAATTGTCAGAGTTTTTGTTTGAAAGGTTTGACACCTGGTTTAAGTGGTATTTTGCGTTCTATCACAAAAGTGTCATATGTTTTCAAATCTTCGTATGACCATGCGAACACATCTTTATATTTTTTTAACAACTCTGTGTATTTGTTTTTTTTTTCTGTTGATAAAAATTTAGATAACTAAACCATTTTGGGGTTATCTTCGGTTCCTATGTTACAATCTTCAACCTCCTCTGGTTGAGGTTGTAGAGTAGTTTTAGAAGGAATGTCATCTTTATTAAAGAGCCTTTCCAAAGGGATTAGACCTTTGGGGATTTGGTTGTTCTTCAGAACAAGCATCCGGTGGTTAGCAATTTTATCATGAAATTATTTTGAATCTTCTCCTTCTTGCATGATCCAAATTGGATCATTTTGATTCTCCTGATCATTATACGTTTCTGCAAATTCATCTAATGATTCAAGAAACTTTCTAAGCTTCTCATCATCTTCGAAAACCTGCCAATGTTGTATATTATTAGGTATTGAAGGGCGATGTCTCATTTGTATATGATATTTTAAATTAAAAGCAGTCGAGGGTGTAAAAGTTGATGCATCTTTTTCTAAAGCATCAGCCTGTTGATTTTCGGATCTAGGAACGAAATGAAAATTCATAGAAGTAAAGAAATTTTCAATTAAATCCCAGACACAATTTCTATAAGACCGTAATCTAGGATGATTAGCTTGATATTGCCGATTTACTTGTTTTATGATTAATTCAGCATCACCAAAGACTTCAAGATTTTTAATTTTCATCCTTCTAGCAGCTTCTAATCCGAGTACTAAAGCTTCATATTCACATACATTATTTGTACAATCTGTATACCACTGGAGCCTATATGAAAAAAGAATAACAAATTGATCATCAGGAGCAATAAGAAGAGCTCCAGCCCCAACTCCAAGATAGGAGGATGCACCATCAAAATACATTTTCCATATACCAGTTTTATATACATTTTTCTCTATTTCTTTTTCTTTAATTTTTTCTTCTATACATTTATCATCTACATCTACTTCAAAATCATCATCTAACGATAATATACAGTTTCCTAAATCTTGGTCAGCAATATAAACTGGATGATTGTTAGGATTATTTGGGTCACTTACAGTAAATGCCAACCTAGTCTCCCTGTAAAGACGAGTGAATTGACCTCCGAAAACATGGATTGTAGCATATGTCATATCTAGCTAGAGGGATCCTCCAAGCTTAGCGTCCCATGATCTAGATAATAGCATTCCATATTTTGGGGGGATATCAACGACTACTACATCCATAAGGATACTTTTAGCAGGTATCTGGGCCAAATTTACCACTAGGTCTTTAATCATTCCTATGCATTTAACTTTCCTTGAATCGAAAGAATACAAATCACCATAGGGTCTTGTGATTTCGAGACCAATTTTTTCCATTATTGCCTTTGGCATAACATTATGGGAAGCTCCAGAATCCAACATACAGTTATGTAAAAGGTGGTCAAAAAGAGTTAGTGTAATATAAAAAGGAGCCACTGTATCTCTTTCACCTTCAACGTGTGGACCGGAAACTAGGATAGGCTTATCATCTTCTAAGTTAATAGTGTCGGCCTGACTTTCATCTTCAAAAAAATTAATCATTTTGGCTATTTGTTTTCGGTATACTGGATTTTTAGCTAATTCGACAAGGGGGATAGGAATTTTGATTTTACTTATTTCGTTTTCCAAGTTAAAGTTTCCTTGAGCCTTGTCATTTTCAATGTTTGGGGCTTCCATACCTTTTTTCTCGGTTTTACGTTGAGCTGTAACCTTATTTTCTTTTATCGGAGCTTGTGTATTTGCAAGGGGTGTTCCTACTGGTTCTAACTATATAGGGTTATTAGTTGTATTTCTTTTTGCAGACTGTTTATATGCAACTTTTGGATTTACCTCATCGGTCTCGTTTCTCGGCAAAATCTTTTTTGTTGGAACACTAGGGAGATTTTTATTTCTCAGTCTCAGATTGTATTTTCCCTGTAATTCAGCAATAATATCATCTGCAATATTTTGATATGTACAATCATCAGTGACATTATCGTTAACTTTATCTTCTAATTTACTTTCTTTAATCAAAGATGCTTCATAATCTTGTCTAGATAAATAAGGAGACTTATTATCATCACCAAGATTACTGATATCTTCATCCAATTCTTCAAAGTCGCCCAAATCTTCCTCTCAAATATAATTTTCACTTTTAAAGGGTGCTTGAATTTTTTGATCTTCATTTTTCATCATTTTATATGGTCCCTGAGGTTCAGGATTTTTACGAAAATCTTTTCTGGGAAAATTATCCCTTTTTGTTTTTTCTAGTTCCATTTTCGAGATCTTATTTGAAATTTCTCGAATAACCCTAGCCATCTCTTCTAATTTATCTCCAGAATATTTTCCTGACCTTGAAGGTCCACCTTGTTATTTGAATTTTTTATTTTCTTTATTTACATTTTCGGTCTTTGCTTTAAGCTTCCCTGATGCCATCATAATGGATTCGATTTCAACTGCATCATCCTGCATTTTAGAGAGATCTAATGATCTCCTTTCTCTCAATAGTAAAGCAAAGTCAGGATCAAAAGCACCAGCAAAAGTCACTTTTGCTGCAAGTTGTGAAGGCTTAACTTCAACTGGAATTTTATTGTATAATTTATTAAACCTTTGTATGAATTCTAGAACTGACTCAGAGTTTCTCTTTTTGAGGGCTCCGAATTCGTTTAGATAGTAGAGGTGATCCTTCCTCTCACCCCATTGTCTGGTGAATGCACTCTCAAGCTCTTCATAGGATCTTAATGATCCAGCTGGTAAGGATCGAAACCAAGTTCTCACCTATCCCTCAAAAGTTTGAACGAGTAATCTAGAATAAACATCTTCATGTTTTATTCCAAGTATATCTACAAATTGATCGAAAAAGTTTATATGTTCTTGTGCAGTCAAATCACCCTCCCCTGTAAATTTCGGGAGGCTCTTCATATAGTTCTCAGGGAGATCATGAAGAGGAACGGGAAGAACGAGGGGATCATATCTTGTAGCTACTTTGAAAATAATCCTGGGAAGTGGTACTTGACCACCTCCAGGAGCACCACCTCCAACTCCAGTACCTCCTTGTGCCACCATGGTTAAATTTGGGACTGAAGTTTTGACAGTGTGTGGAGAAGATTCTCAGAAAACTGGAGACGAAACTTCGGGAAAAGAGAAAGTATCAAAAGAGGGGGGAAGTGAAAGTGATATTTCAAAAGTTTTCGATGAGTTTGATTGTGTACAGTTAGGATGATCTGTAGAATAAGTTGATAAAAGGATTTGTTTAATTGATTTTCGTGATTTTAAAATTTTTTCTGGATTAGAGACTGGCGAGGTCTGTTTACTTTCCGGGTTTTTTCTGGTGTTTTTACGGCTACTAGCCAGTTTATTTAGTGTGGAGTCGCCAAGTGAAAGATAATTTAGCCTTAGAAAGTTTTCTGTTCTTGTTCACTATCAACAATAGAAAATGTCAATGTCGTTCTTCCGAGGGAAATGATTTGTTTCTTCGTTCCCCGAAAACGGTGCCAAAAAAAATGTTGTTCCTCGGTTCATGTTTTAAGGCTATAAAACATACTGTCAAGGCATCTGAAAATGATTTAAACGAAAGATTTGGAATTAAGGAATTAAACAAAGATCAGAGCAGATTCAGCAGATTCAGTTTCTCAACTGTCTTTGTCTTACTTCCTATTTCTCTTGGATGCTAATGTCACGTTCAATAGAAGCCCATGATCTTTCTAGTTCAGCCCTATTAGTCGCTGTTTGTAAAATAGTATTAAATAAACTTAGGGCAATGTTGGTTCTACGTTAGGTTGTCTGCTATTAGGGACAGTCATGGATGATATAGTTTAAAAGGTTTATAAAATGGTTTTTTATTCAATTGGTTACTTCAGATTTCCAGAGATGAGATTAATGAAAACAAATTTAAAATCAACAACAATAATGTAAAAACACATTCAAGGCTGTTTCCTGGTTTTGTAACAATTTTGAAATTGTAAACAACGAAACACAATACAGAGAAATATAAGGCTTTTATCAAGAAAGAATCTTATATTTCAATTAACAATGATGAAAGAAAAACAATATTTCTAACAGAGTTAAATATTAAGGAACATAAGGTTTTACAGGTCTTAAAATTACTAAAGTAATTGCAGAGGAAAGACTGTAATACGTTCAACATCCAAACCAATATGAAATAATAAACAACAATGTATATAAATTCAAATTGATTTACTTTTCAGAAAAACACTTTAAAAGGAAAATTTAAAAAAGCATGATAAACAGAGGAAGACACTTAGTTACAAAGTTGCAGGATCCAGAATCTTGTTTGCGATTTATATTCCGATGAACTTCAAAACTGAATTTACAAAAATGGCTATCTCCCAAAATTTCTGAAGCCTTTTCTCAGCCTTTTGAAACTATATTTATACATTTCTATCAAAGTTTCTCGTTGGTAACTAACCAACTCCCTAATATTATGGTTACATAAAATAATGTCAACCGTTTACAATTTCTTTCAAAATTCTAATAAATAAAAACATTTCAAAAGTTTTAAATTTGCATTGACGAACTTTCTTTCTCTCCTTCAACGCATTGAACACATTTGCCCAAAAAGTTTACTAAGATCCTGGGAGCCTCAGGTATCTCATTTTCTTCAAAAGAGAAAAATCTTCTCTGTAAATCTGACAACCAACTTTCTATCGTTTTCTCTGTGAATTTAACATTTTTCAACCTTAAACTTGAAGTTACCATCCACTTATTTATTTCTGTAACGTTAACCAATTTAATATTTGAAATTTCCGATTTCCTTTCTTCAAGCTCTTCTCTTGACTTCAACTGATGCATGGCAATGTTGATTTCTCATAATAACCCAGAACAACCATCTGCCCCAATATTTAATGAATCTTTTTCAAAGAGATTGAAGATTCCTTGACAATCTTCGTTAACTTCTTTTGTAATTCTTTTATATTCAGCCAATTTTGATTCCCAAACTTTTATCATTATATCTCCTTTTACCTGTTCAGAAACAGATAACTTCTGATTTTTTCCAATTTCTTCTTTTAGTGAGGAAGCCACTGCTTTTTGAAAAGTATTCCTTGCTGCTTTTGCTTCTCTTTCTTTCTGGAACACCTGTTCCATGGACCTATTTGATTCCTGAAAATAGTTATGGATAATTTCCAGATTACATAATACTTTCTGTTGTTCCTCTTCTATTTTTACATATATCTCTGATGCCTGCGTCCTGAAATGTTCAATTTCAATTACCTAGTTAGCAATAGAAATAATCTTGTCTTGCAAAAGTTTATTTTCTTCTCCTAACTTTTGAACCTGTTCTTGAGTGACCTGTATCATGTGTTTTGCTTCATCCAATTTTTTATTCAACTTTTGGATTTCTTGCATATCTTTGAGTCTAGCTTGTTCTAGACCCTTCTGTATTCCCCAGCCAATATTTCTTTCATTTTCCTTTAATCTGTCTTGCAACTGAATTATTTCTTGATCCTTCTGCTCGAGCATTGTTGTTATATTTCCCACATAATAAATATTAGTTGATGCTATAGCACCCATTGTTCCTGCTAATTCTGTAGCAAACTCTCCATCCTTGAGTTTCTTCCCATCTATGATAACTCTATGCTTCTTAATCGATCTTTCTCCTACAGGATGAATTTCCTGTTTCAAGACAACTCTTCATGTTTTGCTGAAAAAATAATCAGATGAGGGGATTTCATCTCTTGAAATCGGCTCTAGGTCACTAACATATAGAACTCCTTCATGAGGGGTTCCGAAAGTAGACTGTAGTGGAGTCAAAGATGTGATAGGACTGGCAAGTTCCTTTGAAGCAGTCCCTCCAATATTTTCTGGAATATCATCAATAATTATTAGACTTGTTTCCAGTCCTTTTCCCTTTTCTGTCCCTGGTTCTTTTATCTGAGAACCCTCTGTGTTTTGAGAAGGTATTTCAGGATCTTTCAACTTATCTTTGTCATTTGACTTATCCTGAGTATCAGTTTCAAACCCTTCAGGGGTTTCTTCCTGTTCTGGCAATGAAGTCGGCATTTCACCTTGTAAAGTCTTCGGCAGGCAGCTTCGCCTATGTCGTTGAAAAGATGCAAACCCCACCTGTGAGTCAGGTGACAAGGCCTGTACTCTATTATGCACTTCCTCATAAGATTTAACATCTTTGAAAATATCATAAAAAATAGAAACTTCATGTTCATAAGCTTTTAAATTACAATGTATATAATGCTGACTAATTATTTGATAAGGGTCGTGTTTTCTGTGCTCGATGTTTACTATCTTAACTTCCTCCAATGACTCGGCCTCCGCCTTAGAATGCCCTAAGTTTGATAAAGTAAATTTCCCGATATGAACAAGGAAAAATGGCCATGCTTTTTTCTGAAGGGATTTTAATTCTAACCCAATACCACCCTTGGCTAACTGATGAGCCACTTCGCTGCATACCAATCTGTCTGGTAAAAAATTCGGGAGTGCGTGAGGTGAAATGGAACAGCCATAAACCCTAACATAGGAAAAATTTTCCTCAATAAACCAATCGACAACCGATTTGAGGCTTTCTATGACTGCGTTAGAAATGCGAGGGGGTTCGCATCCAAAGAATATTTTGTGCAGAGGGATAATTACATAATGACAAACATCATAAAAAACATCTTTTGCATTTTCTTCCCAGAGAGCTGAATGGTATTTATGAACAGGCTCTGGGCAAGAAACATTCCAACTCCAACTCATTAATGGGAAAGGAGTCATAAAACAAATGGCATCCATAATATATGCAGACATATAAAAAGACACTGGTTGTCCTTTTGACTTGGCTACTTTGTAATTCACAACCTTTGATGTGAGGTTATCTGACAAAATTTTATGCCAGTTAAAACTACGTCCTTATGAAACTTCCTCTAGGAAAGGTGTCCAGTCTGCATGAAAGTGACAAGGATCCTTTCTCTCGAAAAGTCTACATAACATCATTGCTACATAAACCATATATTTGTTTAAGGAAGTTGTGGCATAAATCCCATGTAAATAAGCCCTAAACTTATTTTCATCCCTGACCCATCCTTTAATCATGTCAGTGT
This sequence comes from Picea engelmannii, assembly GCA_009831015.1. Classification (NCBI taxonomy): domain Eukaryota; kingdom Viridiplantae; phylum Streptophyta; class Pinopsida; order Pinales; family Pinaceae; genus Picea; species Picea engelmannii. Next base: position 89,234 of record ML781252.1, on the reverse strand, counting down.
ATGTCTGGCCCGCTTCAATGCATTCTTTTCTTTGAAACTCGGCTAAAAACTTAGAATTAAAGGTGTGTCTATAATTGGGCGAGAGATTATACATTACTTGAATGTGCTCAGGCCTTAATGAGTCGATGACAACTCCTTGCTCGTTCAGAATGCTTCTTGTTGGGATATCCACTTTATCCAGAGCCCAGTCGATCATATCGGTATATGACACAAGTCTCGGACGCGCAACAACCTTATGAAGCTCAGACTCGACAATATCTCAGAGGTGATTTTCCGAATCAGGGGATGCATATTTAAGCTCATCCTTCAGTTTTTTAGAAATTCCAGTCCACGATTTGACGGAGTGTACGCTGAGTGGAGTAGTATCAGAAATAATATCGCCTTCTTGCTAGTCTTCGTTTTTCTTCGAAGTTTTTTTGGGTGCCATAGCTCTGCGTTAAGCTTGAAAATCTGTCGCAGAGGGTGAATGAAAAGACTTAGCTTTGAAATGAAAATACAGACGTTCGGTCTTTTAATTTGAATATATCTTACTCATAGTGAGAATCGTACCTCTGTCTCAAAATAAAAGCTCATAATGCAGGAAAGATTTTCGGAGATATGCATTTAATGTGCGTACTTAGGATTTCTCATCATTTTCGAATAAATGAGAAACATACTTAATCAGACCACGATGCATTAATGAACACTTCAAAAAAGGATTAACTTTAAAACGGTTTAGAAAGTGGGTTTATTAGTGTTAATTTTGGGTTAAATTGGAAAACCTGATTTTCGGAGTTTCGACACTCTTGATGTCGAAGAAATATGTCATCGAAGAACCCCGATTGCCGAAATCGTGATGTATTAATTTAAATTAAAATGTTTTTAGTATGTTAATTAATCGAGATTAGACCTTTTCGGGATTTTGTCAATCGGAAAATCGGAAATCGGGATTTCGGGAAATCTGATGACATGAGTTCGTGTTCTCATGGAATCGCGAATCCCGAAATCGCGAAATTATAACGGTGCATTTCTTTTAATCATGATTTAGGATAAACATGATTAGTTAACTTACCATAAACTATGGATCGGGGTTTTATACATCGGGAAATCGGGAAACACAATGACAAGATATATGATCTTTTTGAATACGTGAATCCCGATATCGTGATGTGATTAATTTAATCTTTTAAACTTTTTAAACGAAAATTAAGTAATTAGTGTTTTAATTAAGTCTTAAAGTATCGTGATATCGGGGATCGGGGTTTCACAATTTTATTTGATTTGAAAATTTGTTTACGGCAAACCCCGAATCTCGATTTCTTTAACATTTGAATGAAAAACTCGCATACTTAAAATTATTGCCCTTTTTAAATGATTTTTTTCAAAAGTTTTTGAAAACTTATATTTGTTTAGATTTTTTCCGTTGGTTTTTTCAAAAATAAACAATAAAAGGCATCATGAATTTATAGGTGACGAAATTCTTGTTTTAAGAAATCCGAAAAACGCAAAGACTCAAAAATTACAAATCCTTTATCCTTAAGAATAAAAAATTCAAGATCTGTTTCAACAAACCCTACAAACATAAAAGTATAATAAATTTTAGATTTTAGTGTTAATTTTATGGCTTGTCTTATGTCAAGAGTATGAAAGTGAAACTAATGATGTTTGAAAGACGAAAGTAAAAAATGAAGAGAAAGCTAGAAACAAAAATTTCACTTAATGCAAATTTTCAACAACTTTTCAAAATTTTTTTTTTTTCTAAGATATTTTGAATCAACAAACTTAAAGAAGGATTTCACTCGACTATGAGCTACTTACGATCTAAGTAAACTATCAAGAACGTAAGAAAACAAAGATTTTTCCCTGGTTACTAATGCAAAATCACACTTTTCAACCAAGCAAGAAAATGAAAGGGATTTTTTTTTATTTATTTAAATGTTGATAAAGAAAAAAGGAAAAATACCAACAAGTCAAAAACCAAGAAAAAATTCTGGCCTAATTGCGGATCGAAAAGAATCACTTCAAGAAATCACACACTAGCAACTTAAAAAAGGACTCTCACACTTGTTTAAAAACCCTAAAGAAAATTTTCAATGACAACTTTTAAATGAAACAAACAAGCTAAGGCTAAGATCAACCCTAAGATACTGACTGCTAGGACAAAGATTCAAAAAAATGAGAGGAATAACTCTTGTCAAGGGAAAGGATGACTGCCTTACCCTCAACAAAAACTATCCTAGACAAGCACACTACTGACAATCCAACAACAAGCGTGTGCACGCGAGCTGTGTAGATCCAGAGGGCGTGTACACGCGTGTTGGCCTTATACAGGCCACGTGTATCTCTAAAACTCTGAAACAACTAAAAGCAGACAATCCAAACCATGAAGAGGCCACTGATATTGAGAACCAAGATCTCTTGAAGGCTTAGACACTCTCTTTAACAGAAAAAGAAACCAATGTAAGGAAAAAAATCGTAAAACAAACCAATCTGAGATGAAACTGCAAACAACCAAGACTTAGAAAGAAGTCCAGAAAACCCCTGAGAATGACTAATTATGACAGGGAAGAGGATGACTGCCTCAAAAAATTTCTGGAATCTACACGCTACTGCTACTTATTCAGCTAGCATTTACACGTGGGCTGTAAGAAAATAGGGCGCAGGTACATGCGTGCAAACCTTATGCAGGCTGCGTGTAACTCTGTGGGTCTCAAAAAAACATAGTCAAGCAAATAATAGAGATAGCTGGTATGGAAAACCAGAGTCTCTGCTAGCTCATACTTTGCAGAAACTTCAAAAAACAGGAAAGAAAACTAGTCTTTTAAAACTACCCAAAAATATTCCCAGGAACCCTAGAGACTTCCCCAGTATGGTCGCCAATTCTGTTGTGGTGGGAAATCCCCCTACGGACTAGCAAATAGGGTTATATTATGCATGCAAATATGAACAAAAGAAACCTAATTTCTACCTTCATCCCCAGACATAATCCCCATTTCTTTTAAGCAAATACATGGTTAGACCAACATACCTTGTTCCGGATGGTCGATGTCGATCCTTCTTCACACTTGATCACTTTTTGGCAACTCTCCTCCCAAGGATGACCTGCATACAAAACAAGCAACAAACTACACATGCATTTTACCTACAGACTAGTGGGTTAGAGATTCAAACATATATTTACTAAACTATGAAGAACTCATATAGTGGGACGGGAAAAGCATTTCTTTATTATTAACTTTAATGAATCAACTTACAATGTTGAGACCGACCACTAATCCACAAATCCTGATCCTGGGCTCCTCTTCAAATGTCCTCCAACTTCTTTGCTTTGTATCTCTCTTTGCACAAGGATGGCTAAAGGGTTGGGACAATGGGAATGTGCAATTGGGCAGAGTTTCTTTACTCTTATTCTCCTCCTCCAAATGGGACCCCTAACCCTTATTTTATAGGCTAGAAGAGGCTAGGTATTTGGATGAACCTTCGGCCATGCATGGCCGAGAGTTTCATTTAACTCACCCAAAGTTGTGTGTTCCATCAGCAACTTTCCTTTTTTCATTCTTTTGTCGGTCCACGCAGGCTATTTTAGATCAGCTAGCATGTACACACATGCAGTAATGGAGTAGGATGCTTGGGCTCTTATAAAAGAGGTTTTTAAAAGAGTTGTTCAATAATGCTTTGGCAAAGAAGGGATCTGAGATGGCCTGATGCTAGGTAAGCATGTATGGTGCAAATTAGGGTTATAACAGGTACTTGTTTGCAAAAAGAGCTAGTTTTGCATGTACATTTTGGATTTCGGAAACATTTCTTGGTAGTTTGGCATCATATTGATCCCAGAAATTGAAAGTTTCATAGTTTTGAGTGCTTTCTTGTGTTAAGAAGAATATAACTCTTCTCCTTCCCATACATATAATTCATCAAAAAGAACGAATTGCATATCATTATTTTGCATTCTATTGGAGTCGAGCCTCTGACACATCATCATTTTCATTTTCGTGAATCTATTGTTAATGTTTATGCCATTATTATAGTTCTTTTCATTTCAATAGATAAGTGCATCATAATAACAAGATCACTGAGAAATACACATTCACAAGAGACACAACATTTATCCCGAGAAACCCTCTAGGGGAAGAAAACCCAACAAAACTTCCTTATCATAAATAGCTCAAACAATGTTCAAGAGATAACTCAAACCAATACAGATATTCCTCCCCAAGATATGCGCCACTCTTCTCCCTCTCTCCAACTGGTAATTGCAGCTTGCCTCATAAGAGAATGAGCAAGTGAGTTGTGTGTTAGAAGTGAGGCGCTAGCCTCTTATTTATACAAGACTGGCACGTGTGAGAGGGTTTCACTGGCAGGGCCGACCTCTCACTCTGGGTGGGTAAACCCACCTTTAATTAATTCTGGGTCTTCAATAATAACTGTTGGGGCCGACTTCTTATTCTTCCCTTTATAATTGTCCGATGACCAATCCGCAAAAGCGGATTTGGTCCTTATACAATTACCGACATGATTAATCCACAATGGGGATTAATCTTAATAATAAAATAACAATAATAATAAGAATGCTCTTTGCAATTACATTATTTCAACACTCCCCCTTAACAAGAAGGGTATTCTTCATCAACATCAGGAAAGAGAGGTCTGCATCATCAGTGGCATCAGGAGGAAAATATCATCAATATCATCTTGAAACATTGGCTAGCACATTTACGAGTCATCAGAAATTTTCTTCATAGACAACATCATCATTCTCGAAAGAATGCCATCATCATCTACATCAATATGTATCAATAAAATGATACCTCATCACAGCACTAGGCTAGCACATCACAGTACTACACTGGCTCAATGTCACGGTGGTTAAGCTGGTATCTCAGTGTCAGTCACATCTTGCTTTACGTCTAACAACTAGGTCAGAAGCAAGGAACATCATCATCTCGCTTTATGTCTAACAACTAGGTCAGAAACAAGGAATCACAATGTCATGCTTTATGTCTAACAAATAGGTCAGAAGCATGACTCATCTTTCTTTACGTCTAACAACGAGGTCAGAAGCAAGGAACACCATCATCTCGCTTTACGTCTAACAACTAGGTCAGAAGTGAGGAATCACAACGTCATGCTTTACATCTAACAGCTAGGTCAGAAGCATGACTCATCTTGCTTTACGTCTAACAACGAGGTCAGAAGTAGGGAACACATCAACATCTCACTTTACATCTAACAACGAGGTCAGAATCAAGGAATCAGTGGCATCATGCTTTACGTCTAACAACTAGGCCAGAAGCATGACTCATCTTGCTTTACGTCTAACAGTGAGGTCAGAAGCAAGGATCACATGGCGTCATGCTTTACGTCTAACAACGAGGTCAGAAGAATGACTCATATTTCTTTACGTCTAACAACGAGGTTAGAAGCAAGGAATAAATATACTCCCCCTTTCAGGGAGGGTCCTTTCGGACTATACCAAGCTTATCTCGAAAGTGTTCAAACTTTACACGAGATAGAGGCTTAGTCAACACGTCAACAACCTGTTCATCCGTGTGAATGTACTGGAGCTTCAAGGCTCCTCTTTGTACCATGTCGCGGATGAAATGATAGCGGATCTCTATGTGCTTCGACCTGTCATGGAACACAGGATTCTCTGTCATTTTAATGCAACTTTGATTGTCACATAGAATCGCGGTTGCTCTCATGTCCAAATCAAATAGGTCTGTCAGCAACTTTCGAAGCCATATAGCTTCACAACTAGAAAAACATGCAGCAATGTACTCTGCTTCCACTATGTTGAGAGAAATACTGGATTGCTTCCTACTCTGCCACGAGATCATGGCTGATCCCAAACTGAAACAACATCTGGAAGTGCTTTTTCTGTTAGCAATGCTTCCTGCGCAATCTGTGTCAGTATATCCACTCAATTGTGAAGTCATGATCTCCATCATAGCTGAGACCATAATCCATTGTACCTTTAAGGTACCTCATCACATGTTTTGCAGCCACTAGGTGAACACGTATGGGCTCTACCAGAAACTAACTCAAGGTGTTCACTACAAAACAAATGTCTGGTCTGGTGTTCATCAGGTACATCAGCGATCCAATAATCTGTCTGTACGTTGTGGCATATATCAAATCTGACGAAGTATCGACCAACAGCTTCATCTTTTCTTCCATGGGAGTATTCATGGACTTGCATTATAGCATGTCGAATCTCTTTAAGATTTCGACCGTGTACTTCCCCTGGTTAAGGAAGATTCTTTCTGGACTCTGCCATACCTCAAGACCTAAGAAGTAATGCATTAGGACAAGGTCTTTCATTTCAAATTCTGTGGCAAGTCTCTATTTACATTCAACGATGAAATTTTCTTCTCCAGTTAAGAATAAGTCATCCACGTACAGTAATCGTATTACTAGTTCATTATCCATGATCTTGAAGTAGATATTTGAGTCTGCTTTACTCTTGGTAAAGCCTAAGCTCGTCAAGAAACTATCTATATGGCCATACCAAGATCTAGGAGCTTGCTTCAATCCGTATAAGGATTTCTTTAATCGACAGACATGAGACTTCCTGTCTTCTACCTCAAATCCTCGAGGTTTCTCTATATACACTTCCTCTTCGATGACACCGTTTAGGAAAGTTGTCTTCACGTCCATCTGGTGCAACTTCCACTTCATCTTAGCTGCAAGAGCTATGATGGTCTTGATCAAAGTGTATCTAGCTACATGAGCGAATGTCTCTTGATAGTCAATGCCTTCCTTCTGGGAAAATCCACGAGTGACAAATACTTCTCAATACTTCCATTAGCAGCATGTTTTATTTTGAAGAGCCATCTATAGGATACCCCATCTTTATTCTTCGATCTGGGAACTATTTCCCATACTTCGTTCTTCATTATGGATTGGTATTCCTCTGTCATGGCATCTACCCATTGTTTTCTCTGAATGGCTTCTTCAAAGCAGGTAGGCTCCTCTTCTAGGAGATCACACATCAAAGTTGTATAACTGGAGAATGGTTTTGGTCTTTTCACCTGTCTCGTAGTTCCTTGGGTAACACAGTACTTCTCTCCATATTGAATAAGATCTCTAGTCCAAGTTGGCTTTCTTTTATGGAGGATCATCATCTGAGCAGGTTCTTGTACTTCTACTATATCATGGTCTTCTAGAAGTTCCTCATCAGGGGAAGTTACGACTTCCCTCACTGGTTTTGCAGCTATGGGAACCTCCCTCATTGCAATATTGGGGATTATGGGTTCCTACTCATATACATCTTCAAGATGGCATAGTTTAGATTTCTTGAGCGCTGCATCTTTATCAAAGGTCACGTCCCTACTGATTTCAATATGGTAGTGACCAGGTGTGTATATTTTGAAGGCCTTGGATACCTCACAGTATCCCACAAATATTCCCTTCTTTTCAGAGGGTTCCAACTTGTTTCTTTTCTATTTCTGTATATGAATAAACACTTGACAGCCAAATATTTTGAGATGTCTTACCTCTGGCTTCTTTCTGGTCAACATCTCTTCCAGGGTCTTGAACCCCAAGTGCACTATGGGATAATCGATTCTGCATATAAACAACTGTCATTGTTGCTTCTGCCCATAAGCACGTAGGAAGATCTTGATCTTCACAGCTTCTAGCATGGTTCTGTTCTTCCGTTCAGCGACACCGTTTTGTTGGGGATCTTGATCCCAACATATTTGCAGAAGTTCACGAACTCTTTTGAGGTATATTCTCCTCCATTATCTAACCTGAGTATCTTAATCTTCCTTACATAAGGCTTTTCTATCAAGGCTTTGAATTCCTTGATCTTACTGAACACTTCAAATATATCCAGGTCTTTTACGAGAATAATCATTAATGAATGATACATAATATACATACCCATTAATGGAGGATGATGGAATTTGAGCCACACACATCTAAATGAATGAGTTTTAGGAATCCTTCTTCCTTGTTGTCCCTCTTCAGAGACGGGTTCTTGATGTTCTTCCCTTGTGCACATCCATTGCATACGCCTTCATGGTCACCTTTGAGTTCTGGTAAACTTGTGACCGCTTTGCATATGTATGGTAGCACCTTGTAGTTGATGTGAGCTAATATTCTAGAGTTCACATGGATTCTTCAATAGTGTGGGTCATGGCAGTTTCTGAGTGAACCACCTTCTTCTTTTCCACTGATGATTGCTTCATTTATGATCTCTTCTTTTGCATGTTGCCTTCTGCAACCTTTGTTATAGCTTCCTCATGTGACCTGGAGCAAGGTCAACAAAACAACAAGCAAGAATAATATCCTTCTTGATAATATAAATAAATAGCACGAACAATCATCACTGTAGCTCCTTTAGAGCTATCACTTATAATTTATCTGAAACAAAGATTAAAGGTAAGGAATATAATACAAAATGAGGTCAACACTCTCATAGTGTTGTGACCAAGCATTCTTCCATGGCAATCTGAAACTAACACACAAGGTTTCTCCTAGAGGAGATGCTAGTCATATCAGACAAAGTATTTACCTCTATATGCTCACATGTTATCAAGTATAATACTTTACAAAGATTGTTGTCTCAACTATAGTCATCAGCGTGTCATGTGTACCTTTCAATCTTGATTAATCAAACCTGGAGCCTTGTCCTCAAGAATGAGTGCTTTCTTTTCTTCCAGGTCTCCTTCACTCAAGTGACAAGTGATTTCTTCAACCTATCTTCTGTACTAAGACAATACGCTAACTTGACAAAAGGTTAGGTTAGAGGATAAGCTCTATGATCAACTTTTAATCCTTCTAATAATTTGATCATAGCTTCAACATGCAACATTGATTAAGATAATGTCATGACAAATAGATGTATATCAGAATAATCACACCTGGGTTGCATCATTCCTCTGAATGTGTTGGATCATGAGATCCTTCTGGATCTATGGCAAGAGATCCCTTCTCCTGCAAATACTCTTTAGGGTTTAACCATTAAACATATGTGAGTACATACCTCTGATGGCATTTGCAGGTAGTGGCTCCATCTGGTAGCAGCGGTAATCATTACCAATTCTTAAGAAAACTTCAAGGGTGATTGCAACTGGTTCTACGGCTGCAACTGCAACTACAACTGGTTCTGAGACTACAACTGCAATTGGTTTTGAGACTGCAACTACAGCTACAACTTAGGGTTTTATGAGGAAACCCTAATTTTTCAAACTTAGAATTTTGAAATTCTGATCTAGGGGATAGATGCGCTGAGATGAGGTGAGTTAGCTGGTGTAGTCGAAATTTCGAAAATCCAACTTTTACCCCCTCAAACTTGATCTGCAGATTTCTAGACTGGTGCTTCTGGTTTTCTGGTACTTCTGGTACTCTGGTACTTCCAGTACTCTGGTTTTCTGGTTTTTCGGTACTTTGTGAAACTAGGGTTTCACTTTTTGAGAGATCTAGCCACTGAAAAGGTGTGCTCAAGGTGCCAAAATGATCATTGGGGGAGGGCACAACTTTCTAGGTGGTTTTAGGGCTGAAAATATTCACTTTTGAAAAACCCTAATTTGCAGGTACTGCAACAGTGACGTTTTTCTCTTGAGAAATATGCTTCCTTCAGGTTGGCTCTGATACCATGTTAATGTTTATGCCATTATTATAGTTCTTTGCATTTCAATAGATAAGAGCATCACAATAACAAGATCACTGAGAAATACACATTCACAAGAGACACAACATTTATCCTGGGAAACCCTCTAGGAGAAGAAAACCCAGCAAAACTTCCTGATCATAAATAGCTTAAACAATGTTCAAGAGATAACTCAAACCAATAAAGATATTCCTCCCCAAGAGATGTGCCACTCTTCTCCCTCTCTCCAACCGGTAATTGCAGCTTGCCTCATAAGAGAATGAGCAAGTGAGTTGTGTGTTAGAAGTGAGGCGCTAGCCTCTTATTTATACAAGACTGGCATGTGTGAGAGGGTTTCACTGGCAGGGTCGACCTCTCACTCTGGGTGGGTAAACCCACCTTTAATTAATTATGGGTCTTCAATAATAACTGCTGGGGGCGACTTCTTATTCTGCCCTTTATAATTGTCCGATGACCAATCCGCAAAAGGGGATTTGGTCCTTATACAATTACTGACATGATTAATCCACAATGGGGATCAATCTTAATAATAAAATAAAAATAATAAGAAGAATTCTCTTCACAGTTACATTATTTCAACATCTATTGAGTAAAAATCCATTAAAATCAACCACGCACTAATAAAATCAACTAGAACATTTTTTGGTTTTAGCACACCAACAATAACACATGATTAACGTCTTTGGACTAGGAAAAGTGGTAAATTGTCCAAGACTACTAAACAGACTCTATAGGACTAAAGAGTGTACAAATCCAACTTTCATATAAGCATAAATGGGAACCCCCTCTCACACAGGAGATAAACACGAGGTCGTGTGCAGAAGAGCAACGAAGATTACCCTCCAAATATTGACCAATCGTAGAAGAAAGATCATATACTGGGGGTTCTTCCTGAAGTGTCACTAATTCATTTGGTCTCGGTACTTTGTGAACTCTGAATCCATTTGGGGTCCTCTAGAGTCTATTGGTCCACTTGTCCTCAATCCTATGGAAGAATTTTGGACTTTGATATCTAACCCATACATTGGGTCTTGATTGTCGATTGTGCCCTCCCGAAGGATGATTAGGAGTTGGTAACCTTAGTGGCCTTTCCTAGATATATACATAGGTGACTATGGGGGGATTCCCATAGTACCTAGGGAAGACATCATATCACACTCTCAGTACCCTTGGAGGGTGTCCCGTGAAAGCTGTTAGAATATAAATAATGGATGTGCTCGTTTTACCATTGAATATATCTCTATTGTCACCCAACCATAGGTCGAAGCCACCCTCTGAGAACCTTAACCTTGAAAAAGAATCACTCCGGAAGAAAACCCTAGGATAGATAGCCAAACAAAGGGTAGTGCACCTTTCCCCAAGGATACTGCACCAACAATAGTTGATCAGATAGTCAAAACTCTAGCCAAGAGATATTCCAAGCCAAAACGTAACTTCTAGTTGCAGCAACTGTACCGACAACTCTCCTCAAACCTGCACAAAAACTGGGCATTGTAGTGCGCACAAGTGTTGCTCTGCAATTCTGAGACTGCCTACCAAAATGAAGACTGGCCTCCTGTATTTATAGTAATTCTGGCTAACTACCTAGGTCAACTTCTCATTATGGGTATCTGTTTGTTCAGTATATTATTATTTCTTCTGGCTGACTTCTTCTCTTGGAGGCTAATAACCTAATACAAATTATCTTCTTGAGCCGACAAGTCTTCTAGGGTTATTATCCAACTCATTAGGATTTCTTCTTGCTTCCTAGAGTATTCTATTCTCATCAGGTTTACACATGGAGGTAAATACCTCCCACAACTACCATAATATCAACACTCCCTCCTAGCTAGGGAGGTATTACAAGTAATGGTCTTGAGCACAAAACATACCATTCACCCGGTAGCATCAACATAGTCATCTAGACTATCTCCTGACTAGATCATGAGAATCATCATCACCATCAATGTCATCGACTGCATCATCTCTCAAAACCATACTCCATATGAGTAAGTAGACATGATGTTGGATAAGTCACTCACACCACAGAGTGATACAAGAGCCATTCTTCTAATCTGGACATATGTCCTAGAAGAGTAGATGTTCTGAGCCATTTTCCGTTAGGGAAATCTCTGTCCTTTAATCATTTATCTGGATGATAATCATTTACCAAACTACTGATAGTCTTCAAGGTAATCGGAACAAAATAGAACACAACTGTGTCTATCCATAGTAGTACATAACTACAATCCAGTGGTACACTACCACACCAAGTAGTAAACAAGTACTTGATCAGTAACGCATAGTCACGAACAGTGGAACACATCCACCACAGTAGTATACATCTACTATCATATAGTCTTCATAACAATCATCTGATATAAACCTGCACAAAAACAATGTTATGATATAAACTGAATCATCTGGGACAATCTTTCACTCACATCTGTGAGATCTTGAAAGAATATCTGCCCTCAGAGTAGAACATCAACAATGGCCTATCTGCCTTATTCTTCTCAAACAAGGAAGAATGATTGTTCTGATTTATGAGCCTAGACCATTCCTCACCCTGGGCCATTCCTCTGACACTAAACAAAGTGTAACCTGGAGAGAATGAATCTTCCCTAAGGAATGCCCGTCCCTGATTGCTGAGCCTGGACCATTCCTCCGACACTAAACAGAGTGCAACCTGGAGAGAATGAATACACCCTAAGGAATGATTGTTCAAACCATTTCCTCTGTTAACCACAAGAGGAAAAGATTGTCTTGTACCAACCTCCAAAACAGACCATTCCTCATGTTAACCACAATGAGAAATCGTTGTCCGACGAGGCGGGCCAGTCTTCGTGAGTAACCCTCAAGAAGAGAGACTGCCCTAGACCACTCCCCATGTTAACCACAATGGGAAGTCGTTGTCTATGGTACATCAGCAATATGAACCATTTCCCATGTTAAGAAGAATGGGAAATCGACATCCATCATAAATTTCAATCCACTTTCCGAACTGGAAAAAATCTTCTTATCCTAGACCATTTTTCGAACTGAAAAATGACTATCCATCAATCAATAATACATCAGTGATTCATCCCAACCTAGGAGTCATCTCTTCATTTTTCAATAAGGAATTTGTCTCCACGAGCTCTAGCTTGAGTACCCAAACTCTTTCATCTTGGACAGAGGCTTTATCAAAATGTCTGCTTATCTGCTCATCTGTGGATATATGTATTGGAGAACCACTTTCTCCTTTCTGGACTTCATCATAGATAATGTAATGCTTGATTTCAAATGTACTTCAGTAGATCTGATCAATAAAGTATATCATTGTTGGAAAACTGGAACATATCCATGTGGCACTTCTTCTGTCATCATGAGATATGATCTTCTAAGTAATCATCTTGATACAATATCTCTGTTATAGAAAATCTTCACCACACTTCTATTGTGCACTGGGGGTTCTCCACCAAGTTATCTTCTTCCATCTGCATGCAAGGGTCTCTTTCTGGTATGCCTCAAAGTCTTGAGGTTGTTCTTCATATGCTCTTTGTTCAATTGCTCTGGAGAACAGTCTTTGCATTCATCTGATGTAGGATTCCAACCCATGGATATTGCAGATGATATAAAGACTCATGTAGAGGTATTGGAACAAGTAATCATCATAGTCTTCTCCCTCCATCTAGGAGAACCTCTAGTTTTGGATCTTTCAATGCTTGCATATATACATTGTTATTCATCACAACTTTCAGTTGATTGCTTTTAGTGAGTTCATATCAGGCTGGTAATCTTGTGATTCTTAGTACAGTGACTAGTTGTTATGGCTTCTCTTTCTTTCTTGGAATCTTCATATTCTTCCTGATGTGTTTCTTTAGTTCTCGGGTACATGGAGTTTCTTATAGATTCCATGCCCTAAAGATTCCATTTCTTTCTTTCACCATAGGATCACAGATCTGGATGGACAACCAGGGATACTTTAAGGCTTCTCTTCGAAGAAGACTTCTTCTGAGGTTGAACTAGACACGTACTGTCTTTCATGGCTGCTACCATGGATATATACTTCATCATATTTAATGGATCATAGGATTAACTCCCTCCTAATCCTTGCTTCATGTATGAGTGCATATAATCAGCTCCCTCCATCTAACATATTCCATGCTTCCATCTGCATCCTTATTGTCTTTTGCAATATATAATTGGCTCTCTTTGTCTAACAGAGTCCATGATTTCGTCTTGTTGTCTTCTACAAAACGCCATAATTCTTTCTCTAATTTCCTCTTGATTGATGAATTCTTTCTATCTTTGCTTCTTCTAATTCTCTTCATGATTGATTCGGCTTATCTTGCAATAGCTTCCACATGATTTGTTTGACATATTTCATCCTTTCATGTGTATTATCTAATGATATCAATCCTTATCTTGTTGTTCTTCCATAGGTATAGTTCTTCTTGGAACACATTATATTCCAAGAGATAGATATAAAAGATATGTACTGATCCAGGTGGATATCGGTGGCCACCCACCTTTTCCAAATGGTTCAAAACAGTTTTCTGGCCATTTTGGCAATTTACTATTTTTAGCAGGTTTTAACTTCCGGGGCCATTTTGAGGGTCCAAATGAAGGTTTTTCAAGATAGAGGTTCTCAATGATAGCTGAAGGAATAATTGAGCCTCTAAAATGAATCTCCTCAACAATACCTTTCCAACGAGCTATCACATGCCTAAAATGGAGATCGTATGCAAATGTTACGACCCCGGGAAGTTGGTGTACTCACTTACCCAAACGGGGCCCACATGACTTTTGGCGCTTCATCTCCTAGGGATAGGTTTTTGGATGTCTAGGACTTTTGGAATTCCCGTTTATTGTAAAAGGGCCTTCCGAGCCTCATTGTAATCATCTTCTTGTGAATGCGAGTAGCCGTCACATCTCTTCTCAGAGATAAGCTGCCACCATTCTAGCGAGTCTTTCACTCTGTATTTTTACAGTCTCTGTACATTTCTCTGATTAATAGAAATCGTGTATTACTATATATCTATGTTTATGGTTGCATCTCTGATACATTTATGTTATCTTATGGAATATATGGAATATCTCTGTGCATTTCTTTATTATATCTCCGCTCTCATTTCGTGCCGAAAATAATCTGGATCATGTACAGAGACGATGCAAACAAGATATGTACAGGAAATAAAAAGAGTATTGTTACCTTTGGAAGAAGAAGTCTCTTTCATCCTGCTTAGTCTTCTTTGTAGGTTCTTTTTCTTCGACAATTGATGCTTCGTGTTTCTCCTTCCTTTTATTTATCTCGGGACAATGATTCTTGTAGTGACCATACTTTCGACAGTTGAAGCATTGTATTTCTGAAATATCTTTCTCTTGATTTGTCTTCCTCTTTGAACCAAACTTCTTTTTGTTCCTAAATTTCATGAATCTTGTTGTGAAGGCTTGATCATCATACTTCTTTTGGGGTTTCGCTTTTGCATTGCTACTTGATTCTTCTTGAGCACAACAAGTCCAAAGTTCTTCAAATGTCGGATACTCCTTTCTTGTGTTCATGCTTGCGGTAAATTGATCCCATGTCTTGGGAAGACCATTGAGTACTATGTTTATCGATTCCTTATTTGAGATGATCTCTTCAATAGATTGTAGTTGATCTCTTAACTGATATATTCTCACAAAATATGATGTTATGTTGTCCTCATCATTCATATTCATGTCATGGAGCTCATTCTTCAGACTCATAACTTGTCCAATGTTTCTGATCGAGAAGAGATTTGTTAGGGAATCTTACATCTTCTTCGATGAGTCAAGATGGGAGATGTAGGGTATCAAGTGGTATTTTATAGATTCCACTATGATACTCATAACATTGATGTCACCATCTTTGAACTTCTCCATAACTGCAACGTTCTGTGGTTCCTTCTCTTTTCCTTCTTCAAACATTGGTTCCACAATCTTTCCTTTCACGATATTCAACACTTTATTATTGGCAAGGATGAGGTCGATCCTTGTCTTCCACGCTCTAAAGTTAGAAGCTATATCTAACTTTTTATATGACTTCTTAGAGTAAGTCATGGCTTCTTTGACTTGGTCAACCCTAGATTTGACCAGAAACTCAAACTTGACATCTTGACTTGCTGTGAGTATCAGGAGATGCACTAGGCTAGGGCACACTGATCTGTCCAAGAATTAGGTCAATCCCTTCACTTAAGGTGCCTCAACGAGAGGATTAAGGTTTCTGCAACTGCACCTTCTAGAAACCCTAGCGGCAGTGTTATGGTGACTACTCCTGCTAGAAACCCTAGCGACAGTTCTTCAACGAGCTCAATATCCTTACGACTAATGTTTTCTTCCAGTGGTTAGACTGAATTAAGGAGGTGTGGGCCCATAACCTGTTAGAATATAATGGATGTGCTCATTTTACCATTGAAAATATATCTATTTTCACCCAACCATAGGCCAAATCCACCCTTCGAGCACCTTAACCTTGACAGAGAATCACTATGGAAGAAAACCCTAGGATAGATAGCCAAACAAAGGGTAGTGCACCTTTCCCCAAGGATAACACACCAACAAGAGTTGATCAGATAGTCCTGTTATCCCCGCTATCTAGGGATAACTAGGAGATCATGTCTCGAGGCCCACATGGTCCTAGACATGGAGTACCGAGAGCAGGAGCGACTTGAGCATGGCCCTGGAGGGCCCATCTTTCTTCCTCTCAGCCAGCTTTGTCCCGTCAGCAGTACCAACTTCCATCACTACCGACCTGGGCTTGCATCAGAGAGGACTCTTGCTCCATGAGGTAATTGGTCTGAGGTATCATGGTATGTGTCATATTTGATCATTATAACCTTCTTATATATGCATTAGGTTCCTTTCATTTCGGATGACTGCTTGGATCTTACACTAATCCACTTGACCACTGTTGGGGTAATTGATGGGTTAGCTTAGCAAGTTGGTATTCATGGGTTTTGGTTAGCCACCAAAGGGGGTTTGCAGATCCATCGTCCGCTCCCACCATATTATCACTTTTACATCTTAAAACCCCACTCATCCATCCCATTCCCCTAGTCTGGCCATTAGGATGACCTTCCAGGGTACATCTTGTCTTGTGGGAAGAAGGGGATAAAGGCCCAGGGGGTAAAAGCAGCTGGTAAAAGATAAAAGCCATAGGAAATGAAAACCT
>ML781252.1:40024-72433 GCA_009831015.1 Picea engelmannii | reverse complement strand
CTAGTGGGTAACACTGTCAGCTCTGGCCACCAAGCCAAGGCAGTGTCCTCTTCGTCAAGGCTTGTAGTAAAAAATGCAAATAAAGAAAGATAAGGCAATAAGGGCTTGGAAAAAATGCATCCATGACGGGTACAACTCGCCTCGTACAAAGGCACCCACAGACGACACCAGCCCTTGGTTTGACTATGACTAGAAATCCCTAAAAACCACATCATCTCATTATACATGGTTTGAATGACCCTTTGAGGAAACTTTCCATTTCTTGTGGGTATTAGCCCAATAGGTTGCCCTTTTGGTTTCCTTAACTTTGTATAGTGTGTCTGTGTAATGTCTTTGAGCTCTTAGAAGATTTGTTAGGGATTTCATACATATATTTGATCATTTTAATGATGAGATGTGATTTACATTGCTATGATGCCTAGGACTGATGAGCCCATGGAGGGCGTAGTCTTTGATGTGCAGGACCATACCCGGCAGACAGGTACCAGAGGATCGGTGCACATGGGGAGATGATTAGTTCGGACCTCCATGGGGCTGAAGAGCCCACCAGATGGATGTTGGGATGGCAGAGGCAGGACAGGTTTGTGACGAGCCCGTGCATAGAGAAGAAGAAGGATGCCCTCATCAGGACGTTTTGGCAGAGACCTAGCCTATGGGGATCAACCCCTTGCAGATGGGACGTTGACCTAGATGGACAGGACGCCACCAATGCTAGCTGGACACTTTCTGGAGTAGAGGGCAACATGTTGGGCTTGTTTTGCACATTTAGTAGGCTGCAGGAGCCCCAGGGGGGCCAACGTCTGGGTTGTAGGATGATGATTTTGCCCTAAAAGGGCCAACGTCTCCCCTAAAGGGGCCTGACGTCTCCATTATTAGCTCATTTTTGGCATTTTAGCATATAAAAGTGACAAATGATTAGATATTGTAATGTTAGCCTTGTCGACTGTTTTGTTGACCTATTTTTGTAAATTAAAGGTCATGAGATCATATAAATAGAGGACGTTGCCTCTTCATTTTATCATAACATAACTTGCTCTCTTGGAGAGATACATTTCTAGTCTTTTGTCTTGGTTATTCTTCTCTTTTGGAGTGAGGCACAACTTCTTGGAGAGATATTTTTTGGCAAGTGGTGCTTTTATTCATTGGAAGGTTTACAACTAGGGTGTGGATTATGCTTTCTTCATGATCTTGTAAGTGTTTTTCATCAAAACTTCTTGAATGAATGGTTGTCGATTTAACATCTTGCATTAATTGTTATCTTGTTGTCATTTGCTTAATTCTTGAAACCCTAGGGAGCCAACACACAAGTAGGTTGTGGCTTCATGTCCCCATGAATAGAGCTTATAGCCATTTGATTTGAAGAGTCTTAGCCTAGCCATAGCTACACTAGACTCTCTCTTTTCTTGAGTTAGTTTCAAGCACAAATTGAAGAAAGAAGGCGTCCTAGGCCTAATTTAGTTTATGCCTAGGGTTTACTTCTAGGGTTTTGAAAAGCCTTGTATGAAGCAACACTTTTCAGCCCTAGATTTGTGCTTGTAAGCTAGCCATTTTGCCAAAGAAGTCTCAAGGAGAGAAGAGGAAGCTTTAGGCCTATCCTTAGCTACACCTAGGTAAGTCTTTCCTTCTTAGGGTTTAGGGTTGGTGGCCTTGCCATAGCAACACCATCAAACCCTAACTCTCTTGTCCTTGAGTTTAAGTTTCTCCTAAACCATTAGTTTCACTTAAAATTGACTCCATCAACCCAAGGCACTAGTCTAGAAACCTTCTTGAGCTTGTTTATGCCTTAAAACTCTCTTTCAAAACTACTTTAAATTTGAAACCCTAACTAACCTAGCGTCTAACCCTAGCTATCTTGAAATAACCTTAACAAGATGACGTCCTACTGATTTTGAAATTGTGTTTGGATAGAAAGGTGCGGCCTAGTCATCTTGTCGTAGCCATAGAGGTTTTACAAGTTTTCATTGGTTGAATTTGTCAAAACGTCCACTCCTTGGCTAGCTAACCCTACAACAAAATTTGTATAGGTAATGTCACATCTTTTGATCTTTTGTTTATGCTTGCAACGTTGTGACATTAGTCATCTCCTTTGATAGATTTTGAGCCATTACTTACACCTGTAAATTTGTTTGATAAAACGTTGAGCTCTTTGTCTTTCAAAATAACTAAATACTAGGGCTGGCATCACTCTCTTTTCTGCATAGTGACAACAACAAACAGTAAGGTGACATCACACATCTTTTGATCATTGTTTGGCCTTAATAGTTGTGATATTTCTCACCTTTCTTAGTAGACTTTGAGTTGTTGGTAATTTTCATGTGCTTAATTGACCTAACGTTTCACTCATTGTCTCTAAATCTGATATAAATTAATGCTGACGTCATTTTCATAAGCAACATCAATATTAAGACACAACAACATTATATCAATGCATGAGCAGATTTGATACTTAGCATTGTGACATAATATAAAGGATTGACATTTAAATGCTCATTATCTCTTATGCTTTATTGAAGAAGTGATATAAGTCATTTGTCTTTGCTTAGCCATCATTGACTTCGTCAATAATATCATTTGATCATTTGCTCATGTATATTTGAAGATAGTCACTATATGCTTTGAAGAACTAACCACTGCAGCACATATCTAGTTTATTTGTCTTGTCTTGCAAACAAGTGCCATCCAGTGGAAGACTTTCTTCTTGACTATCTCATCTTTGGCAGTAATCTATGAAAGGGAACCCCTTATCTTGATCCATTATCCCTTAGCCCTTCTAAACCTAGATTACATAGGGACGTCTCCCTTGGACCAACCCTCCTAAATAGAAAGAGCTCCCCATCGAGGTGACAGTGGGTGGGGAAGCTCCTGTTACGCCGGTTTCAAGCCTTGACTCAAGCTGCCTAAACCCTTCCTACAAACCATACGATAACAAGTCCAAACCCTAGCCAAGAGATATTCCAAGCCAAAACATAATTGCTAGATGCAACAGCTGCGCCGACAGCTCTCCTCAAACCTACACACAAAACTGGGCACTGCAGTGCACACAAGTGTTGCTCTACAATTCTAAGACTGCCTGCCAAAATGAATACTGGCCTCCTATATTTATAGTAATTCTGGCTAACTTCCTGGGCCAACTTCTCATTCTGGGTATCTGTCTGTTCAATATATTATTATTTCTTCTGGCCAACTTCTTCTCTTGGAGGCTAATAACCTAATACAAATCATCTTCTTGAGCCGACAAGTCTTCTAGGATTATCAACCAACTCATTAGGGTTTCTTCTTGCTTCCCAGAGTATTCTATTCTCGCCAGGTTTACACGTGGAGGTAAATACCTCCCGCATCTACCATAATATCAATGAGGGTTTCTTTCACTGAGAAGGGTTGTTATGTGGAGGTTGGGGTAACTGATTCTCATTTCTGCATTGGTGGCTTGATATCCCATCTTCAGAAGATCCTTGAGCCTATTGTTGCTTGGTTGATTACTTTTAGTTTTCATATTAGTGTGTTTCCTTGAATTTCGTATTTGGCCTTAGGATAAGAGATTTCATAGTATACAAGGTATGGAACCTAACATTTAGGAACCTCAACATAATATTTCTTATGAAGGAATGATCACAGATCAACCTTCTGAAACCACGAGAGTAGCTCCTAGAAGTGGCCAACACATTGAATAGTCGATCACAACCTTCGAAGAAATCCTTGCATATTACACGAATCCTCTTTTCACTGATCCACTTGGCCTACCACTCACTGATCCACCATCTGCAAGATATGTTGATGCTTATTCTTCTTATAGATTACCACCCAGTTCCACCACTACACAGTGTTTTGGTGCAAACCCATCATATTTTGGTTTTCTTGAAGGACTTGGGAATTCATATGTATCCATAACTCATGTAGTTGATACTTATGGTACTTCATATTTACCAAAAACATTGTTGACCCAGGTAACCCCAATGCAACCACTTGCGCATACATATCCCTTCGCACATGGGTCAGGTAACATTCCCACTTCACTATTTCCACACATACACACACCAAGTGCTTTAATTGGTCGTTCCATCAGTCATATGGTCGAAAATCAGGTCATTCACACAACCACAGTTACATAATATACTTAACCTCGATCTCATACATCGTATATTAGTACACCCTACATTGGAAGCCAATATTCAATGGGAGGCCAACCTTCAACTGGGGGGAAACCTTCAGTTTCAGGGAAACTTTTTACTAGGGGGAAACCTACATGGTTGCAACATCAACAATATTGGAGGCAAGAAACTCTTGCAAGTCCTTCTATCCCTACTACCACTGGGCTGTATCCTAGACAGATGTTTCCAAGAGTTGCTAACCCTTTGTGGGGTCAATCCAATCCGGTGGGCATTCCTCCCCAAGGAACTTTTCCCTATCAATCCGTAAACCCCATGATTCCAATGCAACAGTCCCTTCAACCACCATACATAGGGGGACCTTTAGGTCAATCACAGTATGTAGGAGGTCCATCATAATACATGGGTGGACAATAAGGACAACCACCTTGCGTGGATGGATAACCTGGGAAACCACCATACATGGGAGGACCATCTAGCTTTTCCATCTCGTCTCAACCTGGTTATGGTCCTACTAGTGTTCCCATTTCATATGGTTACCACCAATACCCGAATGCTAATTGACAACTTCCATTATTGGCTATGTTAGATCTACCAGATCTATCACGTTTGACAAATGATCCCATTCAACATGCCCTGTTTTTGCCCGCCATCCCTGCCAAATTATTGTCCGAAATCCTGAAATTCGAAGGAAAACCTAGGGAAGATCCTAACAATAATGTTATGACTTTCCATTTATGATGTTCTTCCAACTCTTTGATGGACGATTCCATCCATCTTAGACATTTTCAGAGAACACTTACATGTGCAGCAACCAAATGATATATCACGTTGTCGCGTAACTCCTTTGTCGACTTTAATTATCTTGCCATGGATTTTCTGACGCATTTTCATTGCCTATATGGTATGAGACCAGTACAGATATTTTGAACTCATTCTTGAAATCCTCTTCCACCCACATATATGATCACATTCATGAGTGGAGATGGCAGAGATGATTGATTAAGGCTCCAATTCTCAACCAACTCCTCATGGATTGGTTTACAAAGTCGCTCTTGCCTCCCATTGCCCGTGATGTTGCTATGGGAAATGTTGTTACTGAGGAGAAGGCTATGATTCATGCGCAGTATTTGGACTTTGTGTATTCCCAATCCAACACACTTTATGATCTGATCCCTAACGCTCCTCATATGTTGACCGATTATTCAAGACCTTCTCTAGAATCAAGTTATGTTTAAAAAACCACAACTACTTCCACTCCTGATCAAAACTTTGAGGTGAATGCGGTCCAATCCACTTCATCTCAACAACCAGAAGGTAAGAAGAAAAAAAAGGATTAATCCAAGCAATATTCTAACGAGCAGAATAATCCAAAGACCGTTGATACTCAACCGAATAGGAAGGCTAAGTTTCCTTACATGATTCATGAGGAATGCCATTGCACGAAATACTACCCTGATCGTGAGGCTATCCCTAAATTTTTGAAAGGTACCTCCCAACCTGTTGAACAACAACATCTAGTTGCACAAAATCCTACCCCTCCACAAGGGGGCAATGCATGTCATTCCCACCATGGTGATGCTTCATCGAGCGCCTCTGAGGTGTACATGTTTAAGGCATTTAATGTAACAAATCAAGAAAATAATTATGACACTCCTCCATGTGACCAGACTAAAGGAAAGGTTGTCGATCATCCCTCCACTTCCACTCCTCCTCCATCCTCCAATCCTGTTCATATTGAGAATCCAATTTTTGATGCAGTGTTGCTCTCGTCTAAGAGTGTAATTCAAAAAGAAACATTTAATCCAAATTCCCACGCTACCCAAAAATACAACATCTTAGCACATAAACTTGTCAGGGTCTTGTGAGTCTGTAGTTTCTACCTAGGTCTGTGATTTTTTCATGTTTTTCCTCCTCTTACAGACCCGATCGAAAGTTTACCTCTCAACTTGTATTTTTTGGTTGTTTATCTTCACCCGTTTGACGTGTCTGTTTCTCCTTAGCAGCTTGCCTGAGAAATATCGTCCCTAAGCCTTTTTGTTTTCCCTAAAGTCGAGCACTTCTCTCTTTACCTCTGTCATTGATCCTTTTTCTTTCTTGATCCTTTAGCCAGTCATCCGAGTAATTGTTCACAGGCCTCAATTGTGAGCACCAAGTGCAACACTTAGAGTGGCCAAATATGGATTCAAATCAAGAGAGTGAGCAAGATCAGTGTTCAACGGTGGAGATACATCAGGTGGAGCAGGTCGATGGTAGTCGGGTGATCAGAGTCATAGAATTTCACAAATAATAGCGCCAGGCAGAAATGCGAAATCACGATGTCATCCTAGCCATCAATCCTAGGAAGAACAAGTGGTGTAGGATTAACATTTTGCTGACTCCCGGGTTGGAGCAGTCAAAGGACCGAGTCATGGGGACTCGTAGAACGTGAAGTCACTAAATGATCGAGGTCGTTCATTCTAGAGGGGCACGTGGTGCAGGTTTCAAACGATCATGATTTTTCAACTCGAAGGTCTGAGCATAGAGCACAACACGAGTTCATGAAACGTGAAATCGCAATGCACCTAGGAATTAGGCTCACAGTTACTGCCCAAGGTTATATGGGAGCAAGGATAAATGAAGGATAAGATTCTGATCGGGTGACGTGAGACTGGGGTTGTTCGAGGAGATGATCATGGCCGTCATATTCAAGGAAAATCCAATCGTTGATCCAAATGGGCCATTTCACGGGAGCAAGCATCGGGATATTTGAAATCAAGAGGAGTGAAAACTCCCGAAATGTGAAATCCAGAGATTTCAAAGGGATAAGCATGAGGTCACAACCCGCGGTCACATGGGGAAAAGGAGAGGGAGTTGCACAAAGAAACAAAGTGTCTGAGTTGGTAACAGAGAGATATCCACATGGCCTCAAGGCACCCAAATTGACTTGAAGCTGTCGTGCGCTCGCTTGAAACATTCATGGGTGCCATGCCTCATCCTGATTCTAATGAAAGTAGTTAATGAAGATAGGGAAGGTGGTTGAAACCTCGTTTCTCCACATAAATAGAAAGCATGGAAAATATGGTCATGGAGGGCAGACTGTCAACCGAAAGTTCCCTGTCATGGATTTTCTTGTGAAGCCCATATCGATCTGATATTTCGTTTGACATAAGAATGCATGTGCAACCTGACAAAAGAAGATGCATAAAGAAAGCCATGAGTGTAATGACTAGAGTGTGCTTTTGAAGGGAGCAAGTTGTTTTGAGTATAAATACCCAGTTTTGATATTTTCTTAAGGTCGATGGTTGAGCTAAGCTCCTGATTTGTTAAGTTTTAATGAACACACTAGTTCTCTGGTTATGTATATGCATTTGAGACTTCTTGTTTAATGTAAGTCAGTTTCCTTTCATCTCTCTATAACAATTGTGTTAGAACGCTCGGACATGGATGATCCATTTGAGGGTGGTTATGTTTTTGTGATGTAGGTTTGATCATAGTGACATTGTAACCAGTTTTAATCAATTTCTCATGTTCTCCTTTCCCTCTGATACTGAGAGCTTGGGTATGGATGATCCAGCTGGGTTGCTGTGACTATATTGTAATGTATGTTTGATTGTAGTATCGTTATAGTGTTTTCAGTTTCCTGAAGTCGTGAATTCAAGAGGATCTTGTATTTGAGGCTTTTCCTCCTTAGGTTGTTGGAAGACCTGATGTCCATAGCAGACTTCTTCATTCTCCTCAAGTTTTCCCCCCTACTCACCACTATACCAAACTTATTGACTGAAGTTAGACCAAGACCTCACCTGCTTTTTCTTTCCAACCCAGTTTTTTGGGTTAGAATGATATTGTCCTGAGTCTGTTTCCATTAAACCGCCTTTAAATTTATTCATTGTGACATACAAACTGATGAGTATTAGGCTTACCTCTGTCGCAATCTAGAGGTGACTTCTAGTGCTAATATTTTGGGTGTCATTGTTGTGGATGAAATTGAAGATTTTCCCTGGGATTGAATGACAAATCTTACTAGTTTTGAAGGTGCATCAGAACTTACTACATCAAATATTGCAACTGTGCACCTGGTGACTCCACTGTGGTGACTCCATTGTTTCAATTGTGGCTTCTAGAGGCAGATACATGAGGTCTACTCCACAACTTCCTTTAGAAACACCTGAAGATGACCCAGAAAAAATTGTCAGAAAAGGAAAGGCCCTCTGAGAAGGTGCTTCGAGTACTGAACCAGGTATTTATGACGATTTTTGTTATCCTCCTGTAGAAACTCCAATATTTTCTTCTCATTTTCCTATCATACCATCCATTGGAGTTTCCCGAATTTTAAATTTTGGGAGTGTTCCTGTTGAGTTTTCCCCTCCTAGTCTGATATTGGAGGGAGAAATCCTTGTCACTCCTCTCTCCCTTGAAGTTGTACCTTGGTCTAGACCCAGGACCTCAGAAGATTTTCTCACTCCAGGTTTTAGTACTCCTCCTCCTGTTAGAGTTACTAATTTTGTAGAAAGGGAAACCTATTTTCCTTCGAGCCCTGTAGCCTTTTATTCAAATCCTCTGTTGTTTCCATTTCCTCCTGGAATCCTAGTTCCATTCTCCCATGTTCGAACCCCTCCCCCTCCTAGTTCTCCTCCGCCTATCATCCCTATGGCAGGTGCCAATCCTCCTAGAAACAGAATGGATGCCATAGTGGCTACAAGATATGCTCCTCTACTCCTACCTTGGCCAATGAATGCTCTCCCTGCTGGGGATTACCTAAAGCATATGCCCAAATTCACAGGAGAGGAAGACATAACTGCCGAAGAACACCTTGCTGCCTTCTACAGTTATGCAGACAATTTGGATATTGACAATGAAGATGTCTGGACGAGATTCTTTGTCCAGAGCCTTGATGGTGAGGTTAGGAAATGGTTTAGAGGTTTGACTCATGAATCCATTGTTGGGATTGAGGCTTTAGATGATGTATTCTTAAGGTGGTGGGGGGATAAAAATGATTTTATGTATTACATCACAGAGTTTGGGTCACTGAAGAGAAAAGAGGGGGAATATGTCACTGATTTCTCCAAAATATTCAACAAGATGTACAATGAAATCCCTGCTAAGATAAATCTTACAAAATCATTTTCAAAAATAACTTATTCTAGTGCTTTTGACCCCGATTTATGCCTCTTGATAAGAGAGAGAAGAGCTACTTCCTTGTCTAATATGAAAGATGCATCCCTGGAGGTGGAATCTCACATGTTGGACACTAACTGATTAAGGAATAAGGTTGATAGAGACATGCCAAGGAAGAGATTTGAAACCTCTACCTCTGGTTCCTCTGTTCCCCCCCCTCAAATGGATGAAGTAACCAAGTTACTAAAATCACTTTCAACTAGAATGGAAAAATTAGAAGTAGAGGGGAAGCCGACATACATAAATCCTCAAAATGTTGATAATAGAGGCAACTTCAGGAGGCCGAATAACAATGCTCCTCATATTATACCAAGGGAACAAAGGAACAGAGATAGGGATGATTAGAAAATCCAGACTCCCTTTCAAAATAAATTTATTATTGATGAGGAAGGGGAAAAAGAAGATCTTGACCCTGAAATTCATTGTATTAGATACACCTCCCCATTTCCTCATTTAACTCAATATGCATACAAGGAATCCTTCATAGATAACCAAAGAAATGAGTTGAGTAAGGGGGAGAAGGAAAATAATGGTCCCAACAAATAAAACCTCCGGTCTAAGAAGAAACAAGGGAAGTCTGATATCCCTGATCATCCCTCCAGAGAAGAGAAGCCTACTAAAGACGCAGCAAGCATCAACAAAGAAAATAAAGCTTAGAATCCCCCACCAATAGCCAAAGACCTTGTCTCGGAGGTGAGATAAATTTTGAAGACCCCGTCCTCGTTTAGCTTTGAGCATGAAATTCAAAAGATCAGAATCCTTGTCCCCCTTTTAGAGCTAGTCAAGCACGAAGACTTCAAAAGGTCCCTCTCTAAACTTTTGTAGTCTGAGCCACCCTGCTATTCCACAGACTCAGTGAATCTCCAAGATGAAAATCTAGCAGTAATCTTAGGTCCTATGGTAGAATATAGAGATGATTCATCCCCTCCTTTCTACACATCACTGAACATACATGATAAGGTGTTGCATAATTGTCTGATGGACTCTGGGGAATCTAATAATCTCATGCCCAAAACTATCATGGAAGAACTCAGATTAGAAATCACTAAAGCCTATCATGATTTATATTCGTTTGATTCAAGGAGAGTGCAATTTCTTGGGGTTATCAAAGATCTGGTGGTGACCTTGTTTCAGTTTCCCTTGAAAAGTGTGGTCATGGATATTGTGGTGGTTGACATTCCTCCCAAGTTTGGAATGATGTTTTCAATATCTTGGATGAAAAGACTCGGAGGAACATTGCAGATGGACCTCACATATGTTACCATTCCAGTGTTCAGAGGGGAGCATAGAAGACTGTACAAAGAAGCTCAATTGGCCTACATTATCAGTGATGAAGCAAACCCCACCAATAATCCTATCTTTTCCCTTGATACTAATTTAGGATCCAACTTACTACAACTCACCGATGCCCATGAACCTCCTCTTGAGATCAAAAAGTCCATCACTCTCTGTGAATATTATCCTCCAATTACCTTTGTGTGGAGAATGTTCTTTGATGGAGCCTCTTCTAGAGAAGGTGCTAGTGTTGGAGTAATTTTTGTGTCACCTTGTCAAGAAACCATATCTCTATCATACAAATTAGAATTTGAAACTACCAATAATGTGGCAGAATATGAAGCTCGTGTTTTGGGTTTGAGGGCCGCAAAAGATATGGGAATCAAAGAGATATCAATATTTGGAGATGTTGAGTTGATTTTCTAGCAGATCAGAAATGCTTATCAGAATAAACACCCTCGGCTTAGGAGTTACAAAAATGAAGTGTGGGATCTAATTGACAACTTTTTCTTGGCTTTCAACATTTCATTTGTTCCTAGAGAAGAAAATTTCATGGTCGATTCTCTGGTTATCTCAACGAGCCATTTTCGGATCCCATTGCCTCCTAAGATCAGGTACGACATAGAACTAAATAGACCCTCCATACCTGATAATTTCAAACACTGGAAAGTGTTTGAGGATGATCTTGAGATCAAAATGTTCCTGGAAACTGTTGACGATTTTTCAACATTTCATATTGATCAAGATCCTGGCTCCGAATTCGATCCTCATGCTGATGTTTTTCTGAATAAAATTGTTGACCATCATATTGTTCAATTTCCCAACAATCATATCCCAAAGGGACTATTTCCTTTGGAAAGACTATTTCACATAAATTATGTGGCAGTGAAGGGTAAGGTTTCAAGTGAGGATACTGATGTAGTTGAGTGTAATATTGGCACATAGGGGAATCTAAATTCTATCAAGCTGTCAAGAAGCCTATCAAGGGAGCATAAGGATGAGTATTCTGAGTTATTAAAATAATTCACTGATGTATTTTCCTAGACCTATGAATACCTCAGAACATATGACACCAGCGTCATTGAGCATAAGATTTCATTGAAGGAGGAGGCAAAACCGTTTAGGAATAAATTGAGACAAATTAATCCTATACTACTGCCTATCATGGAGAGAGAGGTAAAGAAGTTGTTGGATGCCCAAATCATCATGCCTTTGAGATATTCAGAGTGGGTGGGCAACCTGGTCTTGGTGAGAAAGAAGAGTGGGGAAATCAGACTTTGTGTCGATTTCAGGAACCTAAATAGGAGCTCGAAGAAAAACAATTACCCCTTGCCGAAAATAGAACACATATTGCAAAGGGTAACTAACGCATCCATGATTTCCATGATTGATGGCTTTTCGAGCTACAATCAGATCTATGTCTTACCTAAAGATAGATAAAATACAACCTTCACCACTCCTTGGGGTACATTTATGTATGCCAAAATTCCCTTTGGATTGATGAACGTGGGGGAGACCTTTCAGAGAGCCATGGATATCGCTTTCATTGGAGAAAAGGAAAAGTTTGTGGTCATCTATCTGGACGATATTACAGTCTTCTCTAGATCAGATAGAGAGCATTGTGAGCATTTAAAAAGGATTTTCCTGAAATGCAAGAAATTTGGTCTCTCTTTAAATCCCAAGAAGTCTTTGTTTGTCGTGAAGGAGGGAAAAGTGTTGGTCCACGTAGTATCAGCCGAGGGAGTCAGGATTGACCCCGGTAGAGTTGAAGCAATCCAAACTTTGTCACTCCCGAGGTCTAGGAAAGAAGTCTAGTCTTTCTTGGGAAAAATTAATTTTCTGAGGAGGTTTGTTTCCAACTTTGTTGAGATGGTAAAACTTATAACAACCATGTTGAGGAAAGGAAACAAAGTCAAATGGATTGCAAAGTCTTGAAATTCCATTGATCAGATAAAAAAGGCCTTGAATGAAGCACCTGTGCTTATCAGTCTTGATTACTTGAAGGAGTTCCTCATTTTTTCATTTTCTTCATTTGACACTGTAGCGGCTATTCTATTGCAGAAAAATGTTGAAGGGTTGGAGCAACCCATTTCCTTTTTCAATCAAGCATTGAGAGATGTTGAGGTGAAATATGACATCATTGAGAAGCAGGCCTACGCTTTGGTTAAGGCTCTCAAATATTTCAAAGTCTATGTCCTGCAATCAAAATTCGTTGCATATGTCCCTTCAGTTGTCATTAAGGAAATTCTCATTCAGCCAGACAAAGATGGGAGGAGGAGCCAATGGATTACCCAAATCCTTGAATTTGATCAAGAGATCAAGCCCACCAAATTGATCAAAGGACAAGTTTTAGCCAGGCTGTTGAATGAGTCTAATTGCAAAGCTTTGGGGGTAAATTTTGTCAATAATTACTCAGAAAATCAACAGGCTAAGCTGTTTAATACAAATGCTCAGGTAGACCCCCCATTAGCAAGATTTCCTTGGTACAAGGATGTCATATATTTTCTACAGAATTTCCAGCCTCCCGATGGCATGCAAAAGTACAAGGCAGGAGCTTTAAAGCTCAAAGCAATTAAATATTGCCTTTTTGATCAAATTTTATATTGGAATGACCCCCTGGGGGTGATTTTGAGATGTTTACACCCACACGAAGCAAAAAATATCATGTCTGACTTTCACATCAGTCTGTGTGAAGGACATCACTTATAGAGAACAACGACTTACAAAATTCTCAGGTCTGGATATTTCTAGCCTACCATGTTCACTGATGTTTGCACAAGAGTCAAACCCTGCGTTAAATGTCAAATATTCTCCAGAAAGAAGCAGCTAAAGTCCCTTCCATTGAAACCTGTGGTTGCTTCAGGGCCCTTCCAGTAGTGGGGCCTAGAATTCAATGGGGAAATTCATTATGCATCCAATGGTCAGCACAGATGGATCCTGACTGCCACATATTACTTTACCAAGTGGATAGAAGATATTCCCACAAGGAGCGCTTCTCACAGGGTGATCATCAATTTCCCGGAGGATATCATAGAAAGATATGGTTGTCCAAGAATAATCGTCACAGATGACGTAGTGTATTTCAAGGATGAACCATTGATCCAATTATGTGAGAAGTTCGGAATCAAGTTGATATAATCTACCCCATACTACCCCCAAGGCAATGGACTGGCGAGTCCTCTAACAAAAGCCTCATCAAAATCATTAAAATATTGTTAGATGATAACAAGAAATCATGGGATTCAAAGCTCAAGTTTTCTCTGTGGGCTGATAGAGTGACAATGAAAATATATCTCGACGTCTCTCCGTTCCAGCTTGTATATGGAACTGAAGCAGTTTTTCCCTCTCAACTAGCCTTGCATGTGGTGAAATTATTTCAATATCACCTAGGTGAGATCGATGATATGATTATAAGAATCCAACAAATGTTCAAAGTGAATCACACAAGAGATAAGCTCCTGGATAGAGCACATGAACATCAACAGAAGATCAAGCAAGCTTTTGACAGAAAGGTGAGAAAAAAGGATTTCCTACTGGGAGATCTAGTACTGAAATGGGATGCACCCAAGCAGGACAGAGGAAAGCATACCAAATTTGAAGCCTTGTGGATCGTCCCCTTCAAAATTTCTGAATCATTTCCAAATAATACTTACAGGTTGTAGAATTTGGAGGGAGATGAATTTTTTGGTGGCCCTGTAATTGGGCACTTCCTAAAAAATTTGTTTGTTTGAAGCTGCAATAGGCGTCCCACCATTGCAAATACCATCTATGTTTTATGTTTATTTTGTTTTTAATAGGAGACTCCATAACCCAAAGAAAAGACACTGGAGTTGCGCATTCTTGGCAGCTCGCAGGGACCATGCCATCCCCTATGGAGCCAATGTTGGCACATAAGCTTGTCAGGGTCTTGTGAGTCTATAGTTTCTACCTAGGTCTGTGATTTTTGCCTATTTTTCCTCCTCTTGCAGACCTGATCAAAATTTTACCTCTTGTATTGTATTTTTCAGTTGTTTATCTTCACCTATTTTATATGTTTGTTTCTCCTTAGCAACTTGCCTGAGAAATATCAGCCCTAAGCCTTTTTGTTTTCCCTAAAGTCAAGCACTTCTCACTTTACCTCTGTCATTGATCCTTTTTCTTTCCTGAGCCTTTAGCTAGTCATCCAATTAATTGTTCACAAGCCTCAGTCGTGAGCACCAAGCACAACACTTAGAGCATCCAAATATGGATTCAAATCAAGCGAGTGAGCAAGATAAGTGTTCAACAATGGAGATCCATCAGGTGGAGCGGGTCGACGGTCGTCATGTGATTAAATTCATATAATTGCACGAATAATAGCGCCAGGTAAGTTGCGAAATCGCGATGTCATCCTAGTCGTCAATCCTGGGAAGAACACGTGGTGCAGGATCAACATTTCACTGATCATGAGATGGAGCAGTCAAAGGATCGAGTCATGGGGACTCATGGAATGCGAAGTCGTGAAATGATAGGGGTAATTAATTCTAGAGGGGCACGTGGCGTAGTTTTCGAATGATCATGATTTCGCAACTCAAAGGTTTGAGCATAGAGCGCTACATGAGTTCGCGAAATGCAAAACCACGACACACCTAGGAATTAGGCTCATGATCACTTCCCAAGTTATATGGAAGCAGGGATAAATGAAGGATAAGATCCTGATCGGGCGACGGGAAACTGGGGTTGTTCGAGGAGATGATCATGGCCATCAGATTCAACGAAAATCCAACCATTGATCCAAATGGGCCATTTCGCAGGAGCAAGCATCAGGATATTTGAAATCAAGGGGAGTGAAAACTCCCGAAATGAGAAATCCTGAGATTTTAGAGGGATAAGCATGAGGTCACGGTCTGTGGTCATGTGGGGCAGAGGAGAGGGAGATTCACAAATAAACAAAGCGCTCAAGTTGGTCACGGAGAGAGATCCATGTTGTCTCAAGGCGCCCAAATTGACTTGAAGGAGTAGTGAGATTGCCTGAAACATTCATGGGTGTCAGGCCTTGTCCTGATCCCAATGAAAGTAGTTAATGAAGATATGGAAGGTGGTTGAAACCTCATTTCACCACATAAATAGAAAGCATGGAAAATCTGGCCGTGGAGGGCAGACTGTCAGCCGAAAGTTCCCTATCATGGATTTTCTTGTGAAGCCCATACCGATCTGATCTTGCGTTTAACAGAAGAATGAAAGTGCAACCTGATAGAAGAAGATGCAGATGACAAACCTTGAATGCAATGACTAGAGTGTGCTTTTGAAGGGAGCAAGTCCTTTTGAGTATAAATACCCATTTTTGATATTTTGTTAAGGTCGATGGTTGAGCTAAGCTCCCGGTTGTACAATTTTAATGAACACTCTGGTTCTCTGGTTATGTATATCATTTGAGACTTCTTGTTTAATGTAAGTCAGTTTCCTTTCATCTCTCTGTAACATCTGTGTTAGAACACTCAGACATGGATGATCTAGTCGAGGGTGGTTATGTTTTTGTGATGTAGGTTTGATCACAGTGACATTGCAACCAGTTTTAATCAGTTTCTCTTCTTCTCCTTTCCCTCTGATACTGAGAGCTCAGGTATGGATGATCATGCTGGGTTGTTGTGACTATATTGTAATGTATGTTTGATTACAATATCATTATAGCGTTTTGAGTTTCCTAAAGTCGTGAATTCAAGAGGATCTTGTATTTGAGGCTTTTCCTCCTTAAGCTAATGGAAGACCGGATGTCCATAACAGACTTCTTCATTCTCCTCAAGTTCTTCCCCCTACTCACCACTATACCAAACTTACTGACTGAAGTTAGACCAAGACCTCACCTGCTTTTGCTTTCCAACCCAGTTTTTTGAGTTAGAACGATACCATCCTGAGTCTGTGTCCATTAGACCACCTTTAACTTATTCGTTGTGACATACAAACTGATGGGTATCAGGCTTACCTCTGCCTCAATCTAGAGGTGACTTCTGGGGCTAACACAACATTCTTGAATATTTGGCGCAAGTGCCTTGTGCTGTGTCAACCCTCGAAGTTCTATAGAAATTTCCAAGTCAATGTAGAACCTTGTTGTTATCCATTGGAGCTATGGATCTGGAGGAGTCGAACCTGATTATGTTTAATCTAGATTATTTTAAGGAGAGGCTCTCCCACCACTTAACATTCCAAATTCAAATTTTGGTTGGTGGAATGAACATCCATGGCACTGTTTTGGATGAGGGAGCCTCCCCCTGTTTCATGTCTTTGACTTGTTGGAGAGCCCTTGGTTCTCCTAAACTTAGTCAGTCTCCTACCAACCTGAAAGCATTTGATGGACGTGGTTTCGAACCTCAAGGAATCTTGCAATCTTTCGATGTGACATTGAAGGGTAAGACTGTTTCAGTCGATATCAAAGTAGTTGACGCGCCCCTGGATTACAATTTGTTACTTGTTCATAGTTTTTTCTATGCGATGACTGTTGTCACATCTTCGGTGTTTCATATATTACAATTTCCCCATCAAGGACAAATTATCACTGTTGAACAACTTGACTATACAACTCCAGATCTCCACAATGTTGTAGCGAACAATGTCCCTTTTCTAGAACATAATAGTTTTGAGAGTGTAGGAGTAGGTTTTCTTAAGGATTCCTCGCTCATGGGGGTTTTTCATTTGCCTTCTCCTCCCACCCCATAGGTTTCCACATTAAATATGATTTTGAATCAGGTACGAGAATCCTTAGAATTATCTTATCCTTTGGTAGTACCTAGTCTCAATGAGAATAGTTCTTTTCGCCGAGCAAAATTCATGTAAAATACAGAGGTATTTCTCCAAAAATAATAACTTTCTAAGGAAACAACTTGAGTGAGAAGTAAATCGACCCATTCTGCAAGTGGATTTTCAACCATTTGGTGAAATTCCTCACCATTTTCTTAGAAAAGAATTCATAAGATCACCTCCTAAAATTGATACAAATTTTCCATTTAAAGTGATCATTTTTGTAGTGAATTCTTCCAAAATGTTAACTTTCTAAGGAAACGACCTGCAAGAGAAGTAAATTGACCCATTCTGCAAGTGGGTTTTCAAATATTTGGCAAAATTCCTCACTGTTTTCTTAGAAATAAGCCGGAAGATCACCTCCTGAAACTGATACAAATTTTCCATTTGATGTGCCCTTTTTGCAGTGATTTCTTAGTTTTTCACTTGTAGATTGAGGGTAAATTTTAGGGGTTCTCAGACACATTGGGAGAGATGGATACGACACCTATTATATAGTCAAACTTGGTGGTAATCCTCGCACCATACAATTATTTTTATTGGAATCCCAAGGCTAAATTCCAACTTAGAAGGAGAGGATTGTACAATTTGATGATGGAGAGAGAAACATAACCTACATCAACAATTGAGAAGACCAGATGAGAGAACCTGAAGGATGAGGTCACAATAATTATTCTCAAAAAAATTTCAACTAATTTGTTATTTCAT
This sequence comes from Picea engelmannii, assembly GCA_009831015.1. Classification (NCBI taxonomy): domain Eukaryota; kingdom Viridiplantae; phylum Streptophyta; class Pinopsida; order Pinales; family Pinaceae; genus Picea; species Picea engelmannii. The sequence goes on along the minus strand of ML781252.1, from coordinate 54,434 downwards.
GTTGCTGCATGAAACACTCCAAACGCGATCTGGACCACCTTGGAAAGTCTCTTTGGCAAACAGGATGCGATGAGAGGTCATATGCTTGAGCTAGAGTTGAATACCTTTGATCCTAAAAGTTTTGATAATTTGCAGGATTCCCTTACCAAGTTTAAATATTTCATATTTAGCTTGTAACCTTGTGGTATTGATAAATCTAAGCAAGTGGACCAACTTATTCTAACAATCTTAACTAAGCTAGAGAGGGGGGTGAATCAGTATCAAGTACAATTTGGAAAAAATTTCAACTTATAATTCAACCAAATTATATATTCAATTATATCCAATGAGTAATGAACAATAGTATAAGAGTTACACTAATAAATCACAATACACCATGCACAATATATGATAAATAACCAATAGTTATTGTTCAAGGGAAGTAATGACTTCCAAAGGTAGCTACAACTTCCAAATATAAAGGGAGGGATAAACATCCAAAAGGAAGATACAATCCTACAATATCAAGAGAGGGTTTACCTCTCCATCCTTGCCCCTTTCTTCCACCCAATAATATATGAGAGATAATAAAAATTTACATTAAATTATCACCATCAACCAACCATCACATAAAACCTGATAATGCTTCCTAAGACTTCCTCAACTTATGCAATTATTCACTTCTCAGAATACTCTAATTTTGTAAATAATATTACTCAATGTATTCTTTGAAACTCCTCAAGTTTCACTCCTTGAATCCTCCCAAAAAATGAGTTATAAAGAAAATGGGAGACCTTATTCAATTTTAGTTTATTTAGGAGAGCAAACTTGTACAAAATGCCCCATGCTCAATATTTAACATCAGGTTTTGAAATTCATATACAGTAAAATACAACCCGTACTATTTCCAATGCAATTGGTATCACTTCATTTGGATTCTCTATGAAGAAGTTATGACTGTTTTACCCGAAACACATGTTTATGACTAGCTTTAGCACTAGTCAAAAACCCTATCTTCCACAGAGTGTATCTCCAAAATTATAGTTGATAAAGAGATGAAATTTTTACCACAGCTACCTAGATATGTCTTCTCAATACCATACCAATTTCACCATATGATTCTTTCCAGAAAAGTTTTTATAGAAAAAATGGTAAGATGACCTGTAAATAACATACCTTAGAGCACACCACTAAGAGACTTCATCCTCCCTTGAAATCCAGCCTTCTTTACCTAAGATTTCCTATGAAATTCAACTTATATCTCCTTGTTAATTAAAAAACGTGTGTGTATAAAATGAATATATATTGATATGTATTTATACCCTTTATGTCACTTCCTTTTAACATTAGGGACGACATGTAGTTTATGCTTCAATTCACATTGTCATATTCAAACATTCATTTCTCCTCAATTGTGAGGATCCACGTGACGTGCCACATACCACCGGAAGTGGAATGACTTATACTATCCATCCATGGGTGTTTTATCTGCATATGTAATTTCCTTCATGTCTATCTATTTCGATCAACTATAGGGTCCAAAATCTAATGGCTAGGGTTGACATCCATGACAACAACCAATATTCCAACAATCTCCCCCTTTGTCATTGATGGCAACACTCATGTTCCCCCTGTCATCATGATCCCAATTTATCTCCCCCTTTGACATCAATGGCAAAGGGTGGGGTTTCTCCCCCTAATTTCAATGGCATAAGGTGACCTTCTTCTTTGGGGCTGCTCCCCCTGAACATGTGGCACTCAATAATACTTCATCCTTATTTTTGGTCTTTGAGACTTTTTATTCCTTTGAATCCTTTTGTGTGGCTTCTATATTCTCTCTCTTATTCATGTCTAGGATGTATATGTTGTTAGGTCTTCTTGTTGCAGTTGCAACCAATCTTCCTGAGTTATTTTCTATGATTTTACATTTTCGGGAGTCAAACATAAGAGTGTATCCTTGATCACATATTTTTCTGACACTGAGGAGATTATGCTTCAGATATTCAACCAATATGACTTTTCCATATTTTACATTTTCACTTCCAAGATTTATAGTTCCTTTTCCAAGTATTTTGGTAGATGAGTCATCTCCAAATGCAACATTTCCACCCTTTTTCTTCAAACTGACAAATTTTCTTTGATCTTTGGTCATATGAGATGAACACCCACTGCCTATGAACCATTCATCTTATCTTTTTCATTCTTTAGAGACCAATGCTATTCGACAATTTTCATTGTGTGGAATTTCTTTCATTTTCCATGTTGTAGTTGGTATAGGGACATTTGACATACGATTATCTTCCTTCATCTCTCTGCAATCTCGTGCTTTGTGACCAAGATTATTGCACTTGTAACATACAATATTCTGATCCATTAATGGGTCAAATGGATTAGAATGTTTGTTGACAGGTCTATGAAAATTTCCATATCTATTATTTTCACCATTCATGTAGCTTGCATAGTTATTCCTTTCATTGATTGCCTTGTGTCCAAAATTTCCACAAGTATAACAATGTCAAAGAAAGAAATTTTGATACCTGGGAGTAAGTGATCTTCTTTATGGTGTAGTCCATCTGGGTTCATGATTTATTCTTTTGTAGTTTCCTTCATAATGATTGCTTTCATACCCGATGGGAGAGGATCTTCTTGATGTCTCATTCCTTCTGAATTCTAGTCTTCTATCTTGTTATTCAACTTGATCTGGAGTATTGGTTTCATCATTTTCATCTTCCTTCTCTTGTTTTGTTTTCTTCAAAGTGTCATTGTATCCTAGTCCTGTCTTGTCGTTTGGAGATCTTTGACTGCTAAGGATCTCATCTAATTTTTCAGTGTTTTTTCAAAAAAATTCAACTTTTCTATTGTTAATAGTAGCTCCCCTTTTGTGTGATCCAATTCTGCTTTCAATTTCTCATAATCTTCTCATTGTTCCTTCAATATATCAATGGTATTTTTAAGCTTGTAATTCTCTTATCAACAACTACTCAATTCACCTTTTAGTATTATGTTTGTGTTTCTAAGCTTGCTATTTTCAGTTTCAACATGTTTCAACTTTTCAAGATTCTCATCTTCTTGTTCACTCTCTGCATTATCTTTGTATCCCCAAAAGGAATCAAGGTTGGTTTCTTCATCTCATCTTCTCTAGAAACGATTTCTTCTTCTTTAGAAATCTTGTGATCATTATCTTGGGTTTCTTGGGTTATGAAGAGGACTTCTCCTCCATCATTATCTTCTTCATCACTCTCATTTGAGGAGATGTCATCACCCTCGGAGTTGAAGCTCTTTTTATTATTGAGACTTATCTTTTTATAGTAGCAGTTTTCAACAACATGTCCTATTCTACCATAGTTAAATCATTTGAGAGGAGACTTAACTTTGTATCTTCCACTTCCCTTCTGGAACCTTCTTACGAAATTTGATATTTCTTCATCAAGGTCATTATCCTTGCCTTGTGTATTCTTTATGGATTTAAAGGCTGATTCATTGTTTGGCAAGTCACTTTCTGTACCTGTTCTCATTTCATATGCTATAAGATACCCATGTAATTCATCCATATTCATTTTGGTCAAGTCCCTAGTTTCTTCAATGGCGGATACCTTAGCATCATACTTCAAGAGAAGTTATCTCAACACTTTTTGTACAACCAAGGATTCATTGAGCTCTTCACCTAATCCTATGATAGCATTACCAATTTCATCAACTCTAAGAAAATAGGTTGAAATATCTTCCTTTTCATCCATCTTCAAATTTTCAAATTCTCCTCTATGTCATTGAAGCTTGACCTGCTTAACTTTTGGATCACCTTCATAGATACCATTGAGTTTGTTCCATACCTATTTAGTAGTGCTACAACCCATCACTTTGCTATCAATGGTTGGTGCTAATGCTCCTAGAATAACATGTCTGGATTTTGTATTACGACTCATAAGCTTCGTCTCATTTGGATCGGTTGGAGCATTATTTGGGATTACATAGACATTTACAACTAAGTACCAAATGTCTAATCCCAAATATGTTAGGTAAGTTTTCACTCTATCACTCCCATATGCATAATTTCTTCCATCAAATCTTTGAATCCCATTTGAAATGTGCTCATGGTCATCCATCTCTGCTCAGGATTTTCCTTCCAGTGGTTAAATTGTTCTGAAGACAAGCTGCTATGATACCAATTGTTGATACTGAGAGGGGGGTGAATCAATATCAAGTACAATTTGGAGAAAATTTCCACTTATAATTCGAACGGATTATATATTCAATTATATCCAATGAGAAATGAACAATAGTAGAAGAGTTACACCAATACACCATAATACACTATGCACAACATATGAGAAATAACCAATAGTTATTGTTCAAGGGAAGTAATGAATTCCAAAGGTAGCTACAACTTCCAAATATAAATGGAGGGATAAACCACCAAAAGGAAGATACAATCCTCCAATATCAAGAGAGGGTTTACCTCTCCATCCTTGCCCCTTCCTTCCACCTAAGAATATATGAGAGATAATAAAACTTTACATTAAATTATCACCATCAACCAACCATCACATAGAACCTGATAATGATTCCTGAGACTTCCTCAACTTTTGCAATTCTTCACTTCTTTGAATAATATGATCCTATAGATAATATTACTCAATGTATTCTCTGAAACTCCTCAAGTTTCACTCCTTGAATCCTCCCAGAAAAAGGAGTTATAGAGAAAATGGTAGACCTTATTCAATTTTGGTTTATTCAGGAGAGCGAACGTGTACATAATGCCCCGCTCTCAATATTTAACATCAATTTCTGAAATTCATAAAAAGTAAACTACAGCCCATACTATTTCCAATGCAATTGGTCTCACTTCATTTGGATTCTCTATGAATACGTTATGAATTTTTTACCCGGAACACCTGTTTATGACAAACTTCAAGACTAGTCAAAAACCTTATCTTCCACGGAGTGTATCTCCAAAATTTTAGTGGATAAAGCACTGGATTTTTTACCACATTTACCTAGATATGTCTTCTCAATACCATACGAATTTCACCATCTGAATCATTCTATAAATTTTTTTATAGAGAAAGTGGTAAGATGACATGTAAATAACATACCTTAGAACACATCACCAAGAGACTTCATCCTCCCTTGAAATCTGACCTTCTTTACCTCATATTTCCTCTAAAATTTGACTTATATCTCCCCGTTCATTAAAAAACTTGTGTGTATAAAATGAATGTATATTGATATGTATTTATACTCTTTATATCACTTCCTTTTAACATTAGATCCGACATGTAGTTTTTTCTTCATTTCACATTGTCATCTTCAAAAATTCATTTATCCTCAATCGTGAGGATCCATGTGACATGCCACATACAATCAGAAGAGGAATGAATTATACTATCCATCCATGGGTGTTGTATATGCATATGTAATTTCTTTCATGTCTATCTACTTCGATCAACTGTGGGGTCCAAAATCTAATGGCTAGGGTTGACATCAATGAAAACAACCAATCTTCCAACAAAATACATTGTCTATGTTTCCACTTTCCATTCTGGAAGATATCTCATGGGAACAAATTGGAATATGCCTACCATGGATCAATTCATTGATTCTCTCACACATGAGCATGAAAAACTTATTCATATGGGCCTAATAAAGGATCCCAAAGAACATGCACTCACCATGCATGATGGAAAGGGATCATCCAAACATATCAGAAAGGAGAAATAGAACGAGAAGGGGGATATTCCAAACCCTTCAACAATTCTTCAGGTTCCAAAGACTCTTCAGATTCCAAGAAGAAGAAGAAGGGAAGGTAGTGCGCTTATTATGGTAAACCTAATCATGAAGAATCCACATGCATGAAGAAGGAAATTGATCTTATGACATAGTTATTTCAGCAAAACAACCTTGGAAACTTCATTCCAGAAGGAGTCAAGAAAAAAATGGAAGAAGATAATGATCCTAAGAAAGGTAATCATCATGCTCTTGTTGCAATTAATTCCTCATGTGATTCATAGATTATATATTATGGCACATCACATCATATGGCAGCGAAAGATGAAGTTTTCACTTCTTTGAGTTCATGCTTAAGACCCCCTATTCTCATGGGGGATGATACTCCATTGGTAGTAGCAGGAGAGGGAAGAGTGGAACTCCATAATGGTAGTTTTGAGAATGTTTTACATGTTCCAAATCTTTCTATGAATCTTCTATCAGTTTATCAGATCAATCAGAAAGGTAAAAAGGTCGAATTTACATCAAATTCAGTCTTTGTACTTGACATGTGTGGCAATTCCATTATTGCAATTGGTGAGGTGGATCACAAATCAAGGTTGTATAAATTCACAAAGTTTTCTAATGATGAATCCTCTTTTCTACTTACACATAAGGAGAGTATTTTTCATGCACCTCCAGTGAAACATACATATACTCTTGTGCTTCCATAAGTTACAGACATCAGAGATGATTACGTACACTCGGATTCTGTACATGGAAATGAGCATGTAGTACAACCAGATATGCATCCAGTGAAAAATCTTCAGCAGGTGCCCAAGAGGAAATAGTTCACACTTCAGGAAACAAGTGTCCTTGTAGGGAATCCATTGGATTTGAGGAGGAGTCAATCTCATCATGAGGATCCTTCTCATGTACTTTTAGCTACTGAACCTCCGATGCCCATGCATTGCTACATGCTCAATCTTCTGATCCACATACCTATAGTAAGGCTATGGGAAATTCATTATGGCAAGCAACCATGTAGGAGGACTATGAATCACTCCCAAAGAATCAAACTTGGAATCTGGTTCCACTTCCACCAGAAAAGAATATTTTCAGGTGCATATGGGTCCACGAGATCGAGAGGTACAAGGCTAGACAAGTTTCCAAAGGACTTCATCATATCCATAAATATTTCTACATATTCACAAAGAATTTCAGTGAGAAGAAGTTTCATACTTTGCGGGATTGTCTTGGAGTGAAGAACATCATTTCCTAGCAGCTGCGTTTTCTTCTTTTGATGCATTGTCTTTTGAGGGGGGGTTTTGTTCCCACATGGTTTTACCTCTTTCCTCATTTTTATCCAGTGTTCATTAGTTTCATTGTACATGAGTACCTAATATGGCCTAGTAGTCGAGACTCATTTTTTACTCCATAGTGATGTTCATGGGGGGTGTTGGAGAAATTACTATTTTCGGCACACCAGTTCAGTGGGAGTTAACTGACTAGTTTTATTTTAGACTTTCTGTTTAGACCATCACTATTATGCATGCATGCATTCCTAAGGAAATTTAACTTCTTGATTGCTTTTCTTAATTATGGAATGTTCTTTCCTATATATGAGAATATTCCACTCATTCATTGTATCAATCATTCATTCATTGATCAACTCATTGGTGTAGTGTGAATATATTTTCTCATTCTTCCATATTGAATCTCATCATTTCTTGATAATCTTTGTTTGTTTTTTCTTTAGCTAGATTTACTGTGCAGGTTTCAATGAAACATTAACACATGTGCAGTATGCCATGGAAAACTACATATACTTCTTAGTACCATCATTATCCATTTATTTTAGAACGGATGTATATGTCCCTTCAAGTGTGACCAATTACATGTTCTTGACCAAAATGAAAGATGTGGGTTCTCATCTATCACTTCAGTAGTTTTCCTCTACATATTTTGATCCTTGAATATTGGATTGAGGTGACAATAGGGATACAGGAAGAAAAAATGTCTTGTCTCAATGTTAGAATTAAATATCCATAGTCCCGAGTCATTGTGTGCGACAATTACAATAAAAAATGGTGTTAGCAACAAAAAAATATTTCTAAAGGAAAGTAAGTAAAGGATTTTGAGAGAGAGAAAAATCCAAATTGAAAATATGAATCATAAAAGAAAACGGAAAGAAAACTAATAAGAAAACAAATAAGGCTAGGAAAATATGAAGCCCCGTTATTTATGTACAAGTTAGATATCTGAAGACAACTAAATGAATTATATTTTGAGGACTTGGCCATTGACAGGAAGGAGGTCCACTTCTCCTTCAATGTTTTGCAATCTATAAGTGCCTAAGCCAATCTTTTCTTTAACTAGGAAGGGACCAAGCCACATTTGTTGGAATTTGGAATGTTTCCCTTTATCTTCATGTGGCTTGTTCCATTTCAGAATGAGATATCCAATTTGAAAATATTTCTCACCAATAGATTTCTTATCAAACCATCGTTTTATGACATGTTGATGTGCTTCAAATTTTGTTAATGCTTTATCTCTTTCTTCCTCCAGTTTAACTAGGGTATCTACTCTCTTATGAATCAATAGGTAGATTTTCCCATGTGATTTTTGGGAGAGTGGAAGGGAAGGAAAGAAAGCATTGGGAGGAAGTATGGATTATTTCCCGTCAACAAGGAAGTAAGGGGATGTCCCTATAGAGGCTTTTGGAGTTACCCTATCTTCCCATAGAGCATTTGGTAGAGAATTGTGACAATTTCTTTGTTTATAAACTGCAATTCACTTTAGGATATAGATCAAGTTCTTATTGGTAGACTCAACTACACCATTCTCTCGAGGTAGTAATTAGCTACATGCATTAAGATAATTATTTTTTCTAAAGAAAACTCAGTCAATTTTAAAGAGGAAAAATATGTAACATTATCAAACACAAGGGTTATGGGCACTCCAAACCCGGTGATGATGTGCTATTCCAAAAAACTAATTACCACCTCTCATTTACCTTTCTCGATGGTATTTCTTCCATCCATAATGTAAATTAATAATTAGCGGTCAATATGTATTTGTGTTGACTTGACAAATGAGGGTTAATTTCTGCAATGGTGTCCAACCCCATTGTTCAAATGGTTCTTCAACAGTCACAGGTTGAAGGGGGACAACAACCATTTTCTCTCACCTTTCACATTTTTGGAAAAATTTATAGCTCCTAGAATAAGCTTGTGAATCCTTGAATATAGTAGGTTAACAGTAGACTTCTCTTAGAATTTTATGCGCTATAGTCTCTCCAACAAAGTTTCCTCCAATTGGTCCATCATGTAGTTCATTGAGAACTCTAACTTCATCCTGTTTCTCTAGGAATATAAGTGTTATAGCCTTAATTTCCACCCTATATTGTGAGGATGAAATTAGCAGAGGATGAAAACTGAGACACACTCTTCTGCTCAGGATTTGATGTGTTTTTGAGGGAGGTCGTTAGTCGTACCATATACAACAAGTGACTTGTCACTAGTCAATAGTGTACAACTAGAAACCTGTCACTAGTTAGCAGTGGACAACAAGTGAACTCCCCTATAACCTTCTAGTTTCAAAGTGGTAAGCAATGGATGAGTTGGTTCTTCATGGAATGAGCCTTGGAACTCATAACATTCTAGTATCCATTGATTTCTAGAAGATGTGGAACCTCTCCCAAGCCTCTTCCATGAATCTATATAAAGAAGCCCAATCTTGAGCATGAGGAGGAAGAATCATTCACATAGTTATGCTACCAAAATACAAAGGTGCTCTTCCATTCAAGATCAATTACATTCAGGTTTCCTAACTTGGTTGAAATGATGAGAAGGAGCAAGGAGCAAAGGGAAAGGAGGAATGCATCTACACCTAGAGGTAAAGTGCATTGATGTATTTCTTTCATATTAATCAATAGAATTTTGGTTTTCCCCTATAAATAATTGTGTTTCATTTGCAAATGTGTATATTTGGTTTACTTTCACATATATCAAATTAGATAAAAGTTATATATAGGATTCTAGCGCTAAGAAAAGAAGTAGGCAGTCATTTCTTTGTCACTTATGTAGTAAGCAGGTTGTAGGAGCTGGAGCTAGAACTTCAGGACTGCAACATCCATGATACACGAGGAAGACCATTAGGATTAAGGTATGCCATCCTACCATGTATTGGTGCAAATGTGAATCTATTTTCTTGTTTCTAAGGACATCCATAGAAGTATTTCCCACTATTTATCTAGGATCAATAGACAGATCCTAGGGAGATCTTACTATTCCATTGGTGGGATTTTATGCATAATAGAACTAACAACTCCACTAGGGAAGGATTTTTTATTGTTTTTTAGTTTATATTTCCTTGATATTTTCCTTTGTTCTTCGTTTTCGAGTTAGTCATTTTTATTCCCTAGCACTCCCTCAGAGAGTATATCTCTTAGATATGGAAGATCCGAGTCATATATTTTTATTTTTCAAAAAAATTGCAGAGTGTCATGTGTATGTTGTTGGGATAGAGAGAGAGGTCAATTTCACTATTGATGACTAGAAACCACCAACATATGGTTGCTTGTTGTAGGCTAGATGACCCGTGACACCCTCTGTAGGATTTAAAAATTACAATTTTTTTTCAGACTTTTTCTAGTCAAATATGGATGTGTTTGATCTAAAGGGTATGTAATTGGTTTGTGTTTCTAGATCCTCTCTCTGTTTGAGTCTCTTGTCACACCTTTGATATTAGATATAGATTTAAAGTGTGTTTGAGTGGCTTGTTTGCATTTTCTTGTTGTTTTGTGATCCATTAAGTTGGTATGTGTACCCAACAAATTTGATCCAATATGGTAGTGTATTTTGTCCAGTTGCATTTGGTTTAGTTTTCCTTTTGGATTTGAATTTTACATTGCTAGATCCCTTCTTTCTTGAGATTTTTGGGTTGTGATTCTTGTAGAGACATTGAAGTGTGCCTTTATGCATCAACATCAATTTGCTACACCCCTTTCTTGTTGATTGTTGGGTCTTTCCAGTCTGTGGATTGTTTTTCTTGCTTATATCAAGAAGCTTTTTGAATTTCAATTGAAAAAATAAAAGTAAAAGTATGCATGCATAACACTTTTGAGCATTTAGAACAAAGATAATGTTGGTGTTTGGTTTTGATCTCTGGTGAGATTTTGGTTTTGGATTGTCTTGCATGGTTTCTTGGTGATTGTGAGGTTCCATTATGAAATTTGAAAAGGAAAAGGCCTCTTTTCCTCCCATAGCTAGAATTCATTCAATTGAAAATTTTTCATTAGCATCTTTGCATTGCTTTGGTTGGTGAAGAGTCATAACATCACTCAAGTTTCATTTGTTTCCTTGTGACTTAAAAAACAACCATAAGAAAAGATTCACAATTTAAAATTCACTAGGATATTTTTATTTGTTAGTAAACCAACATTAGGTAGGCTTAGGGCCTTGTAATAGGATTAGAGAGTGAACTCTAAAAGGCCACAAAATGAAACCCATAGTCATTAAAGAGTGTAAAATACATCTTTACAACTAGTGTGTCGTGATCCTCCTCTAACATAGGAGTTAATCACAAGGTTCCATCGAGGCAAGTAGGGTGATTACCCCTCTTTTCTTGTTTTTTTGTTTGCAATATCGCTTCAAATACTATGTATACGAGGGTTTCGTTAGTTTTGAAACCCCCTTGTGAGGTAGCACTTTCAAAGATTTGGGCATAGTTACCCTGCCTTTACATATGGTCAGACCTGCAACTGTTCGCCTGGTAATTAATTGTGAGGTGGTAATCTTAGTGACCAGTCCTAGGTAGCCTAAAGAGGTGATTACAAATGGGACATGCTTATAGTACCTAGGCCAGGCATTTGTTCATGGTCTCAGTTCCCCCGAAGGGTGCCCTCCTTAATAAAGGGTACTTGCACTAGTTAGGGTTGTTTTGTGAAGATCATCGTAGCTTCTCTTCATACCTTCACTAGCCAATCTTGTGGGGAATTCATCTCCCCCAAAGGGTTGGATTTCAGAAGCCCCCTTGAGCCTTTGGCTTTTTTGCTGGTGTCTTATTTGTTAGGGGTGTTCTCTTTGTTTCCAAGTCTACATTGGAATTAGGTTGAATTGTGTTTTGAGTTTCACCTATTATTTACACCATGGTTGAATCACCGCATGTATCCCATCGATTACAAGGACTTGAGCCCATCACGGAGGTACAACCACCTCTCAAGCGGTGTGAAATAGGTGACCACAAATTTGAAGAGTCCCATCTTTAGTTTGAGGAGAATGGGTTTGTTGAAGTAGAAGTGATCGATGAGAGTCCTCCACCTAATTTCGACCCTCCTTTGACTGATCTTGATGCACCTATACTTATCCAGGTTAGGGGATTGTTTAGTGAGATTTTTTCTTTGTTCAATGAACCTTACATTATGTCCTCCTTGTCGTACATTAGTTCCATTTGACCTATCCCATCTCTTCACGTGTCATCAGGTCCCTCCATTTGGGGGATACCGATTATGTTCACGTTTCCTTCCATTGGCATACCAATAATTCCCACACCCATCTCCTTGGTGTTTATGCCCACATCTGGATCTTCTTCCAATGGGGGCCTAACTTGGGTTTCAACATAAGAGGTGGACTTCCATCTACCTCCACCATTCCTACAAGTAGCTTGGTAATGTCGAGTGTTGGTTTTCCTTTCTATTGGAATATACCGAGTGGGTATGGGGTTGTTCCTAGTTACTTTAGGGGATTCAATATCTCATGGGGTAGCACATTGTTTCCTTACTTTTACCCCATTGTGCCTGGGATTAAATTTATGCATTGGGGTAGCTATCCTTTTCTCCCTACCTTTGGTCTCAGTGATTTCTTTCATGGGGCTAGTTTTGGTTTAAGAGGTCAGTTTCCTATAGGATCTATGCCTACCCCTGGGGGCAACCCCCTTGGGGGAATTTATAGTCTCAAGATCATTCATGCTCTTGGGAGTGCTTCCATTCTTGGGGGAAATCACCCTACTGGAATAACATATCCTTCTAGCAAACCAACATTAGGTAGGCTTAGGGCCTTGGAATAGGATTAGAGAGTGAACTCTCAAAGGCCACAAAATGAAACCTAGAGTAATTAAAGAGTGTGAAATCCATCTTTACAACTAGTGTGTTGGGATCCTCCTCTAACACAGGAGTTAAGCACAAGGTTGCATCGGGGCAAGTAGGTGATTACCCCTCTTTACTTGTTTTATTGTTTGCAATATTGCTTAAAATACTATGTATATGAGGGTTTCATTAGTGTTAAAACCCCCTTGTGAGGTAGCACTTTCAAAGATTTGGGCATAGTTACCCTTCCCTTACATATGGTCGGACCTACAACTATTCACCTGGTAATTAATTGCAAGGCGGTAGTCTCAGTGACCACTCCTAGGTATCCTAAAGAGGTGACTGCAGATGGGACGTGCTTGTAGTACATAGGCCAAACGTTCGTTCATGATCCCAGTTCCCTCAGAGGGTGCCATCCTTAATAAAGGGTACTTGCACCAGTTAGGGATGTTTTGAAAATATCATCGTAATTGTTCTTCATACCTTCACTAGCCAATCTTTTGGGGAATTCATCTCCCCCGGAGGGTTGGTTTTTATAAGCCCCCTTGAGCCTTTGGCTTTGTTGTTGGTGTCCTAGATTTGTTAGGAGTGTGCTCTTTGTTTCTGAGTCTACATTGGACTTAGGTTGAATTGTGTTTTTAGTTTCACCTATTATTTACACCATGGATGAATCACCACACCCGTCCCATAGATTACAAGGACTTGAGCCCATCAAGGGGGTACAACCACCTCTCAAGCAGTGTGAAATAGGTGACCACAAAATTGAAGAGTCCCATATTTGGTTTGCGGAGACTGGGCTTTTTGAAGTAGAAGTGATCGATGAGAGTCCTCCACATAGTTTCAACCCTCCTTTGACTGATCCTGATGCACTTATACTTATCCAGGTCAGGGAATTGTTTAGTGAGCCTTTTTCTTTGTTCAATGAACCTTACATTATTTCCTCACTGTTGTCCATTAGTTCCATTTGACCTATCCCATCTCTTCATGTGTCATCAGGTCCCTCCATTTGGGAGAGACAGATTATGTTCACTTTTCCTTACATTAACATACTGGTTATGGATAAATCCGTAAGTGCGGACACAAACCGATCTCCCTAGATCCACCTGGATCTAGAACAAAACATGACAGAATATACCGCTTTCCCTAGATCTAAAGTATTGAATGGACAAGGGAAAAAGGATGATGTACTTACTTTATAAAATCTTTCCTTTAATCTCTGTTGTTCCTCGCTCTGCTACGATGCTCTTGCGTCGTCCAATCACAACAACACAAACCAATCACAGCAAAGACATTAATATATTCAAAACCCTAGACTATACATGTGATCAAGGAATCATGTAATAAAGTAGATCTCACTTTATGGGAAAGAAATATATCACTGTATCATATTAAATGTGAAAGAGAGATTACAACCATTGCCTTGATGTCGTAAGGTCCCTTCCAACTGTCCTTCGTTCCCCACACACTTCTTGCTCCAAGGATTCTAAGACCATAGATATGATAGCTGCTCACAATCTATCTTGACAAAGCAAATCTCAAAGCCACTCCAACCAAGCTAATAATTCCAAGCCAACCAAAAGCTACACAAAAGCTAACTTTCTCCATGAGAACTCTTCTCCTTTTATAAGCTGAAGAAGATAA
>ML781252.1:2534-14502 GCA_009831015.1 Picea engelmannii | reverse complement strand
GTTCAAGTTTCTCACAATCTTCTTCTTTCTTCATCATTTGGACATTCCTTACTTCTCCTATTCTTCTTTCTTCTTTGAGTAGAGTTTTCAAGGAAATGGTTTCTTCTCTTAGTTTCTCAAAGTCTTCTAATTGTTTCTTCAAGCTTGCAACTGTCTTTTCACAACTACCAAATTCACTTCTTAGTTTTCTTTGCGTGTCTTTGAGCTTGCTATTTTCAATCTCAACATGCTTCAATTTTTTAAGATTCTCATCTTCTTGTTGAATAATTTTTTCTTCATGATTTTTTTCTTCTTCAATGTCATTTCTTTAAATCCTTGGATGAAGACATTCAAATTCAACATGACCTACTCCTTCACAATTAAAACAAAATAACTGAACTCTATTTTCTTCTTTGAAATCTGAGATGTTGTAATTTGCTTCAACTTCTTCTTCTTCTTCTTCTTCCCTTACATAAAGGTCTTGTATTTTGTCCCAAAGCTCTTTTGATGATGCACATGATCCCACCTTGGATTTCACTGAATCTTTCAATCCATCCAGGATGGTATCTATTTCCAATTCGTTGTTCCTTTTTGCTTCCTTCTGAGCTGTCATCTTTGGTTTCTTCAAATTATTGTATCCTGAAGAAACTAAGAACCAGACATCTGCCCCAAGAGCTTTCAAGTAAGTTTCCATTCTATTACTCCAGTATTCAAAATTGCTTCCATCAAATGGTGGAATCCCATTTGAAATTTTGTCTTCCATTTCTTCTGAGGATCTTCCTTCCAGTGGTTAAACTGTACTGAAGGTAAACCACTCTGATACCAATTGTTGATACTGAGAGGGGGGTGAATCAGTATCAAGTACAATTTAAAACCTTTTTCAACTTATACTTAAACCATTCAATTATATCCAATTAGAAATGAACAATAGTATAAGAGTTACACCAATACACCATAATACACCATAATACACCATGCAGAATATATGAGAAATAATCAATAGTTATTGTTCAAGGGAAGTAATGACTTCCAAAGGTAGCTACAGCTTCCAAATGGAAAGGGAGGGATAAACCTCCAAGATGAAGATACAATCCTCAAATGTCAAGAGAGAGTTGAACTCTCCATCCTCGCCCCTTCCTTCCACCCAAGAATATACGAGAGATAATAAAACTTCACATTAAATCATCACAAAGAACCTGATAATGCTTCCTGAGACTTCTTCAATTTCTGAAATTCTTCAATTCTTGGAGTACTATGATCCTATAGATAACATTACTCAATGTATTCTCTGAAACTCCTCCAAGTTTCACTCCTTGAATCCTCCCCAAAAAGAAGTTATAGAAATAATGGTAGACTTTATTCAATTCTGGTCTATTCAGGAGAGTGAACTTGAACAGAATGCCCCACTCTCAATATTTAACATCCGATTTTGAAACTCTCACACAAGAAACTAAAGTCTGTACTCTTTCCAATGAAAGTTTTCCCACTTCATTTGGATTCTCTATGAAGAAGTTATGATTGTTTTACCCGGAACACCTGTTTATTGACTAGCTTCAGGACTGGTCACAAACCCTATCTTCCATTCAGTGTATCTCCATAATTATAGAGAATCAAGAGCTTAAATTTTTACAACAGGTACCTTGATATGTATTTTCAATACCATAGCAATGTCACCATCTGAATAATTCTAGAAAAAAAGTTATAGCAAAAATGGTAATATGACCTGAAAATAACATACCTTAGAACATATCACCAAAATACTTCATCCTCCCTTGAAATCCGGCCTTCTTTAATTCTGATTTCCTCTGAAATTCGACTTGTGTATCAAATGAATGTATAATGATATTTACTTATACCATTTATGTCACTTTATTTTAACATTAGGACCGACCTGACACTTTCTTATTTTGTAATTCTTTTCTTTAATTATCTTCAGGGCCTACATGTACTTCCTTCTTCAATTCACTTTGTCATCTTCAAAAATTCATTTATTCTCAACCATGAGGATCCACGTGATGTGCCACATACCACCAGAAACAACATGATGTATACTATCCATCCATGCGTGTTGTATCTGCATGTGCATTTTCCTTCATGTCCAAATTCCTTCATCAATCTTGCGGTCCAAAACCCATGACTAGGGTTGACATCAATGACAACAACCAATCTTCCAACATGTGCATCAAACACTTCAACCTCAACAGTAACCGCTTTTCCTTCTAACGCAATAGACAATGCATGAAGAACACCATAAGGTTTAAACCATGTACCATTAAAATATTTTAACGTGTTATGTGACTCAGTAAGAGCAGGATAACGAATGGCTTTCCAAAAAGTGACAAACATGATGCAATTCGAAGCTCCTTCATCAACAACTGTTCGACAAATATTCTTGGTTTCCACAATTACTTGTATTTGAAAAGATAATTGATGAGGGGGTCTTGGGATATGATCTTCCAAGTCAAACATTATTAAATTCATATCAGTAGGATCGATTCCACCAATAGCCTTTAACAATTCCTTCCATTGAGTAGGAAAAGTTTGAAGGACTTCGAGAGTCGACATCACAGACGATGTCTGTGAAAGATCCTCTACAATACTATAGTTTTGAGTTGCACGTGCATGCAAGTTAAATGAAGACTTACGAATGACGGCCTTAGGAGGTGAACGAATGACTATATCAGGATTAGGTCGTTCGATATGAATAGGACCATTAGGAGATGGAGCTGGTGGAAGAGGTTTATCCAACAGAGGAGGTGGATCATCAACTTTCTGTTTAGAAGGAGAATAATCTTTGGTTCAAGTAACGACTGCAACTTCATTTTTCTTTGAGTCACCAATACACATAAGTACATAAGCACTGGTAGAGGGAGATGGTTGGTCATGAATAGTTAGTTGGGCCTGTTTTTGAGAAGGAAAAGGTTGTGACAAAATGACAGGTGTAGGGGGAGTCCCGGTTCCTTGGAGGAATTTAGTGACTTCTGCACGCCTCAGATAATATTTTGTGTAATGGTCCTTGCCACAGATAAGACAAGGATAAAGAGGTTTTCACTTTTCTTTATCATTAGCAGGTTGAGTTTTGGTTTTATCTGGTTGATGATTATTAGTTTTATCCTCTTTATTCTTACCCTTCCCTTTCTTCTTATTTTGAGATTTATCGATAGTCATAGACTGGAACGTATTCACCTTAGAGGTTTTACCGAGAGAGGCAACAGGAGGAGTAGTATTTTTTACATTGGTAATAGTAGGTTTGGGATTGGAATGATTGACTTGTTTTGACTGAGTCTCAGCATGAAAAGTGCCAATCACACCATCAATAGTATGAGATGCTACTAGAAGCTTTGGGGTTGGATTTTTAGATGGGCCAGGAGCATCAGGGATCAAGTCATATAATGTTCCCATTTGAGAATAAACAATATCCAAGTATT
This sequence comes from Picea engelmannii, assembly GCA_009831015.1. Classification (NCBI taxonomy): domain Eukaryota; kingdom Viridiplantae; phylum Streptophyta; class Pinopsida; order Pinales; family Pinaceae; genus Picea; species Picea engelmannii. Next base: position 11,095 of record ML781252.1, on the reverse strand, counting down.
GAGCACGACTGATCGCCTGTTATTTAGTGACAACACCTCCCATGGAAACATCACAGACTATAGGACCAATGAGTAATTTTGTGAACCACTCAGCCAATAATTGATCAGGAAGAGGAACTTTTATTAATCATCGTCTCCTCCTCCACTCATGAATATGATCTAAGATGTGGGTAGAAGAGGATTGTTTAAATGAACTTAAAATTTTTGTTCCTGTCTCATACCGTATTAGAAATTGGTAATGTGTCAAGAAAGCCATGGCTAAGGTGTTAAAATCATTGAAGAAACCTCTTGGAAATTGAATATACCATTTGGCAGTCGAACCCGTAAGAGTGCATTGGAAAAGACGTAATCATATGGAGTCATCCATCAAGGAGTTGGATGAACACCACAGATGAAACGTCATGACATGATTGTTTGGGTCTTCTCCTAACCGACCATAAAACTTGGGAATGTATGATGGTAATTTAGCAGGTATGACCAGCCAAAAAGGAGAGTGTAAGATATGATCATTCAAAATTTGAGACAAATTGGTAAGTCCAAAGTATATAGAAATGACAATTGTCTGTTAACTTGAGGAAACTGATAATTTTGGGGAGGTAATCCCATAGGTATATAAGTAGGACCATAAGTTGTTTGTATATAGTTAGAGGGTCCGATCAAATTTGGTTGAGGAGGATTTTGAGTCAAGTAGCCAACATTTGTTTGTTGATTTGGCATTCCACCTTGGAAAGGAGCATTATATTGGAAAGATTGATCCCAAGTAGAATTTACATTGCCTGGATAAGGTTGCTCGGGATTAGAGGGTATAAAAGAAGTTAATTGAGGATTTTTCCCACTAGGCAGTTGTTGATTTCCTTGGAAAGGAAAATTCCAAGGTTGGGTTTGTAATCTAGGTGTATATTGCACATAAATTGGGTTGGGTCCCCCAACCTGGGGTTGTCCCCCAACTTGAGGTTGTCCTCCAACATGAAGTTGAAAACCATAAGTAACAGAATGACTTGTGCCTCTAAGAAAATTGGAGCTACTTGGAACAGGACGATTAGATCCTCCAGGTGGTGGAGGAAGACTAGCCCCCCCCAGGTACAACTTGAGTAGGAGTAGGAATGAAACTGCTAGCAAGATTATACCCAGGTGGAGCAAAAAGACTAGGTCCTCCAGATGGACCCTCGGTAGGATTAGTAATATAACTACTAAGAGCATTATACCTAGGTGGAAGTGATGGATTCGATCTAAGCGAAAGTGTCGTTCCAATAGGAGCTTGATTTGTTATCAAACTTCCAACAGAAAAAGGTGCAACTTGTGGGACTATGGTAGAGCTAGTGAGATGGAGAGGAAGAATTGTATGTGTACCAACCAACAATGGGTTTGAAACTGTAACAACATTACTTGTCGTGCCAGTAAAATGATTCAGAGGTACTATATAAGTAGTAGAAGTAACATGTACGTGTGATGACGTAACTTGGTTAGGAATCATACCTAATTTATCAAAAATATCGTGTCCCAAGGCAGTCCTCCAAAAAGAATGGACTGGGACTGAACTTGGGTTAAAAATTCTAGAAGTTTGAACCAGAGTTCTAAATGATTCACTATGAAATGGTGGATCATCCACACCAGACTCTACGAAAGGTCTCAAATTTATTCTAGTATAGTCTTCAGTAACAACGTCTCTCGAAGAGTTTATTCAATGAAAAATTGGGTCTTGAATAACATTCAATAACGAGTTTACAGGGAGTGATGATTCAACCAACAGAGTAGAACTCTCGATTTCAGAGGATATGTCGTTATTGACTGCTTCTTTAGGAGAAGGACCCTCTGCTGAATTAGGAAGCAAGGGGGCATATTCTTTCGGTTCTTCTGGAGGAAATCCTTGCATCCTATGTAAACGACGAGGGCTGATGTTGGCCACACCCAATAAAGAATAAAAAACATCTATGGACAACTAGAGAAAACAAACAACACTTCACTGATAAAATCTAGATATCAAGCATACAAACAAACCTTCTTATTTTGAAATCACTAGTTGGTGATGAAATCCAATGTCATGAGATCAAGACAAGAAGGGGTTGGGATAAAATGGGTCGAAAATCTAGGGTGACGACCTGCTTAACATACTTATGCCCTAGTGCAAGCTCCCACACATAATCGTGGGTATACCCTCCAAGGAGCCCGAGTGAGTTTAGTCAATGTCGATTCCAAGTATCGTGAAGACTTGCCCCTCCACATTCACCTCGTGTAAAGACCCTAAAGATATATTCTACTAAGGTTACCAATTATGACAATGATGCATGGGGAAGCAGTCGACAGTCTAATATACGTGCAAGGGCAGGGTATCTAAGCCCGTAATTTCCTTAAGAAGGTCCTCGCATGATTTTCTTCTCAAGTGACCCCCAATAATAAGCATATTCACTGCACTAGGACCAACAAAGCAAGGTGAGTAACTCTATTGGCCTTAATGTGACCTCGTGATTGACCCTTGTGTTAGAAGGGATTCCCAGGACAAAATGTAGCAAGTGGATTTAACTCTCCCTATCACAAGATACTATTGCGTGTTTTGATGCTTTGGAGAGTATTCCTCACAAACTATTCCAAAGCACTATCCCTAGCTAATGTTGGTGTATAAAAGTTCTAGAAAATAAAAGTTACTGGATAAATTTTATAATTACGCTTAATTTTAATGACTTTTGTTTAATTCACAAAGGAAGCGGAGATGAAACTGATGAAGTGCTTGACCTTGACTCAAAAATATGCAAAGAGAGATGAGATGTAATCTTTTTTTTTGATGAACTCTAATTACATAAGAGAGAAAGTTTTCTTTTTGCCAGAATACAACAAGTTGCGAAATACAAATCCTTTAAATTTTGAACAATCTTGATGTCAAACAATCAAAGCTATCAAATTTTCCAATTTTCTCTATTTAAACAAAATCTTGAATGCAAAAAGTTTCTTGTAAACACTACGAATAGAAAGATAATTTTCAATTTTTTTTCTTTTCAAATAAAAATAGAGATCTGAATCAACGAAAAATAAAAAGTTGTTCAAGAAAATGAATTCACTCACAACACAATTCCCCAAACTTAACTCATAATGAAAAAAATGTAAAACCAAGAAAACTAATTTGTTTAATGAAATCAAAAATCTTTTTCTAATCAACAACAATCCAAAACTCATAAAAAATCATTAACAACTTAACTGACAAAAACTCAAGGATGAAACCCATAGACTATACCCTTGCAACAATAAGTGAAATACAAAACTTTGAAGCTTATGAAAAATACTCTCAACACTTGAGAAATGATCAAGATCAATTTAAATATCACAAACCAAACTATGAATAATCATTCAACATGACCAAAAATTCACTCCAAGAAATGATAAAAAAATATGGGTAAAGAGAAAAATTAATTGTCACTCAATTTTTTTTCCCAGAAATCATCGCAAGCAACAGAAGTTCATAGTGCGACGATCGAGGATCGTCGTAGGCAGTAGAAATACACAGTGCGACTTCGTCGCACTGGTTTTCACAGCAAGGTAGGAACGATTAGTGAAAATTAAGAAAAAATGAACAAAGGATAAGATTTTTTCAAAGAACTTTCAGGACCTGAGAGTCAACATGGATCACCCAATGACTAAGAGAATGAAAAATCAACAAAAGAAGACAAGCCAAAAGCAAAAGGAAGCAAAGAACAAAATAAGACGTTCCCCAGTATGGTCGCCAATTTTCTTACTGGAAAAATCGGTAAGTCTCGACACAAACTAATCTCCCTAACTTCAACGAGAAATTAGAACAAAACATAGAAGAACACAAGCTTCTCCTTGGATTTCATTATAATGTAAACTAGTTCAATGAGGGATAAATGACATATCATTTAAATGTCGTTTTATCCACTCTAGTGTCTTCCTTGCTCCATCCTTAGATTTGTGGGATGTTGAACCTGTTAAGAAGCACAAACCAACAAAGAGAGAGAACAACGATATATATATTCCAATGAAACCTATGCATAAGATAAAGGAGTTATGCAATAAAAATAGAGACATTTTTATAGGGAAGAAATGTATCATTGCATTATATTGATGAAAGTGGAGAATAACACCTATGCCTTGATGTTGCAAGGTCCCTTCCAATGGACCTTTGCCTCAACACACACACATTTGCTCCAATGCCTTTGATGAAGACTATTCACAACCTAACTTGGAAGGCTAAAGGAAAGCTATCACAAGTATAATCTTCAACATAATTCTCCATGCATAAGCCAACCTAACTTTTCTCATGAGAGATCCCTCTTTATATAGAGAGAAGAGGGATGGATGAATGGATTAGGATGAAGAGATAAAGAAGTTATAATAATAATATGACTATACCAATACAAGATAATGTAGGAAATTCAATATTGGAAATGAAATGTATTTAACTATCAGAAAAACCAGAACATGAACAATATTCAAAGAAAAGAGTAAAGAAAAAAATACACGAGATAATTGTTGAGAAATATAGCACGGATAGGAAATTTCGCATAGGTTCGGTGTGAATGTGATGGAAGTAGTTTAATATATTTTGTTGTGTAACTCTATTTGTAATTCACTTTAGGGAAAAAACATAGTTACCAACTTAATGAAAATTATGACCTCAAAACGAGAACTTTGGCTTAATAAATATAATCTCAATATAATAATGCATAATAATAAATACATAGTACAACTTTTTATACTTAGATGTGGTGATTGGTGAAATTCATTGATTATGTAATTAATTCTGCATATTGAAAGACGTGAAGGGAGCAATAACAATTCAATTCTATCAACCAATTAGAAATGAGAAAGACAAATATTTTTATTATATCCAAAAATATATATTTGTTTTCCTATGTTAAACATTACATTGCATACACAAATTTATGGTAAAAGGCAAATTAATGCCACATCAATGTCACATCAAAAGCAAACTCATTGCTATAGTCCCATGACAGGGACTAATAAAGAATCATCCAACTATGACCCAACTACCATAATTTGAGTTTTGTGAAATAAATTAATTGGATATATAAATGCAAATGTAAAATGAAACTAATTTACAAACAATCCAACTATGACCCAACTACCATAATTTGAGTTTTGTGAAATAAATTAATTGAATCTATAAATGAAAATGTAGAATGAAACTAATTTACTAACTATTCCAATCCGAGGCAGAATAATTTAAGAAATTCTTAACATGAAACAAAGGGAAAAATATAAATAGGGTGAATATCCCACCAACTTCAACCTCCATAAACCTCAAAGAAACTTTGAGAAAACAAGGATAACCTACAATCATCCCATAAATACCTACTTAATTCACATATTTTTGCTATTACTTCATGATTATATAAGAAATAATAGATATTACAAGCATGAGAACATTCTATAGAATGCAACATCCATTCCTGCAAGATTTAAGAAAACTATAAAAGAAAATAGTAGTATATAACTAGTAATATATTGCAACTATAGAAGAACATAAGCTAACAATGACTTCTTATTACATAGCTTATAATGCTAGGAAGATAAATTTTACATGACTATAATGGTTTTACCTATAAGATTTGGCAATGACTCTTGGTGTTCTAGTTCCTAACTCTTAAGCCTTGGTTTTCTTAGACTACATATATCCATCATAGCCTGATTTGTTTTCCAACGTTACATAGTTTTGTATTAATATTCAATTAGATGACAAGGATATTCTTTCATAAAAATAATTAATATTATAAAATTCCCTCAATTTATGTGTCACTTTCAACCAACAGTTTGTTTCCTTGTGCTTACAAGCCAAACAATGGCCTCAAGACTTTAGGTAACAATGTAAATTAGCTTCCCTTATCCATTATGTTCTACTAACATGTAGTTTTTAAGTGTTCCCTCTTCTTTAAACTTGAGACTAACACTTCCTTGAAAACCAACATCATTCCAATTGCATTGTCCTTGTCTTATTTGATGAGGGATATTTGATTTTCTTCAGTGAATTTGTGACAAGTTTTTAATTTCCTTGTTTCAAACTATTGTCCTGCTCACTTGCCCACCTGCATGTCAAACAAATCCTAAACCATCTCAGATAGAGTAGGAGACTGGTATTTTCTTGAATATGGAATATATATTAGAGTCTATGGCGCCAAAAAATCCCCTTACATGCTCCCTATTTTTTTTCCTAACAAATTGGTGTTGCAGGAGATAGCCTACCAAACCGTGATACATGGAGTAAGTGCAACTTTGAACGGGGACAAGAAAATGATTTGGGCACCTATGTCACTCTCGGTTGGTTCCTACTCTTTCAAGGATTTTAAGGATGCTGAACACCTTCGTCTCTTTTCACTTAAGTGAGGAAAAGTTCTACGAGCATGACCCCCTGAAGATCATTAATACACACTACCACAATTACAAATACAGGTGGATTTATGAATTAGTAGTCTGGGAAGATAAATAAATCCACCGAAGGGAAAGAACTTAAGATGATGTAATTTTCATAAGGGGAAACATATCCTAGCATAGATGCATAACACAAGATGAGAACATGGCCAAGGCCATAGAGAAGAAGAAATTGGAAGAAGAGAATCGATTAAAATCTGAGGCCGAACACAAAAATAAAGAAGCGGAGGAATAAACAACAGTAGCAAAACAAAGAAGAAAAGAAGAAGACTAGCGAAAGAGGAAGGAGGAAAAAGAAAATAAGATGAAGCATCAACAGTAGCAGAAGAGAAAAAGAATAAATAAGAAGAATAGAAGAAGAGAGAAGAATCAACAACAATGGAGGCAAAACTCATCGTCAAAAGCTCGAAGAGTAGTCAACTTGCACTCTTTTATGTTCGACAGAGACTCGGGTAAGATTATTCAAAAAAAATTCTGAAAGTTACCATTTTTGGAGTAAGTTCCCTATCAATAATAATAGAGATGGATATGGTAGAAAATATCAAAGATGACCATCTATCTATTGCTTCAACTGGTGTAGCTTTAACCCAAGAATCAAAGAAAAATTTGAAGAATATGATGCAAGAAATCGAAGAGTACAAGGAGAACATAAGGACTGGAAAAAGAAATGAAATATTACAAAGGTGAATGAACTAGTGTCTAAGAATTCATAATAAGCACTAAAGTAGTGAGAATAGAACTCCATAGTCTAGCCAAAAAATGTAAGCTAAAATAAAAAAATTCAAAATAAAGATTCCCAATTCAAGGCCCAAGTGAACAAAGCTTTTAGAAAAAAAAAAAAAAAACATGGAATTTATTGCAATTAGAGTAGGTTTAGACAAAATGAAGCAATGGGAAGAAGACAATACGAACGCCTATGAAATACCAGTCCATTCTTTAGAGAAAATGGGTTCACGCTTTACTCGACTTTCATATCGGGTCTGGGTTCGAAGGCCACGCAAGACCGTCTCCATAAGTCGACAAAGGAGATTGGAGGGCTGGGAAGAAGTCTCCATGAATTTTGGCTTAAACTGTAAATCGCTACCTCCATGTGTTGTGTTCCATGGACTGTAAAACAGACGCAATCCCCCACTCCTGCGCATTGAAACCATGAGGAAGGTTTCTGAAGCAGCGAGGGAATCGATGCAATCTCCTTAAATGCCGGCGAGTCAATGATTGGATCCATCTTCTGAAACTCCCATATAATCATCTCCTCGCGGGCACTGTCCCTCTCTCTTCTGCCTATTCCGGCGACGAGTAGCCGCGAACCGCAGACGAGAAGAGTAGGCCATGATCTGGTCGAATAAAGCTTTTCTAACGGCGCAAAGATGGGTGCGGGCATGCGCGTCCCTTCTTCCATACTGAATCCCATAATGCCATACTGAAGGCGGCGTCGCGCTCCCGAGCGGGACGCATTAAAGTAGAAGAAGCCGTCCCAAAATACCACTTCCTCAGGACCAAAAACCACCGAGAAACCTTCGGGCATTCTTGCAGCGACCCTCCATGAATTCTTAGAGGAATCGTAAATTTCAATTATCTGTTCTCTATTCCCTGACCAGCCCACAGTCACCACCTTATACGCCTCTTCTTCGGAAGCCCGGCCGACGATGCCTTTGGCTTCGACTCTCTTTATCGATGACATGGACGGAAGTTTGAAGTATGTTTGTGCGAGAGGATTGCAGACCATAGAAATTGAAGGGCTACTGTAGTCGAGCAAGAACAGGCCTGCGGCCGATCCTTTCAAATGAGCAATATCTGCTACGTTTTCTTTCTCTTCTTCCTTTATGAAGGAAAGAGACAAACAGGTCTTCCATGTCTGCGTAAAGAAGCAGTACCGTAGGCAAGGAAGCGTGATGTTGCCACTGTCTATAAGCAGCCATGGTTTCCTGTTGGGAGGAGCTTCAGTCCACTCTCTGGTTATAAATCTGGTGGAAGAAAATAGGGATTTCCATTCACTACACACCGAGCGAAATTTACATAGATCTTCAGCTGGCAACCATGCCAAGATTTCCTCTTCCAAATCAGCGGGGAAATCCATTTTAGTGTACTGAAACATGGATAACCTTAGTGTGATATTGTGTATTTAATTTCGTTTAATTTATATAAACCTTGCGACCCTCACAGCT
>ML781251.1:1126198-1142956 GCA_009831015.1 Picea engelmannii | reverse complement strand
TCATTCTAACTTTCTAGATGGAAAAGTTTGTTCCATTGAACAAAGGGGCCTTATTGGTTGAATTTCCTTCATGGCCTGCTCTGATACCAATTGTTGGACAATTGAGAGGGGGGGCGAGGGGGTGAATCAGTTGTTACCATGCTTAAAAAAATATGCTTATTTTAAACTCTTTGCAGAGCACTTAATGACAATCAAAATAATGAAGGGAGGTAATCAATAGAACATTCGACATCAGTCACACATATGAAATATACAGAGACAGATATTTCCTGAGGAAACCCATAAAGGGTAAAAAACTCTTCTTCTTGGTATGATAAGTAATCTTTACATTATGTACATTATCATACATATGAGATCCAACTCATTGTGAGTCTAGAACCTCTATTTTGTAGGCTACAACTTGCTGAGAGCACCAACTCTCTGTTTTCTCTAGCACCAACTCCCTGTGTTTCTCTAGCACCCACTAGAAGGAAGCACAAACTCCCTGGTTTCTTCAGCACCCACTAGAAGGAAGCAAAAACTCCCTAAGTGTTCCAACACCAATTGGATGGAAGCACCAACTTCCTGTGACACAGGCACCAACCTGTAAAACAGAGAACAACAGTTCTCCCTTGCACCACCCTGGTTTCTCTGGCTGCAACCAGATGGAAGCTACAACTCCCTGTGTTCAAGAACCCACTTGAACCTCTGAGGAAAACAGTCCTCCCTAGCACCTCCCTACCACCCTGGAATATCAAGTTTTCTTTATATCAATTTATCATAGTGATACAATATTTATCAATGGCTTACCAGTCTCATCACTGTTCTGCTACATTGCTATGCTCTACCAGCATCAGTGTCTTCCTGCACACTTTACCTTGCGCTTTCTATTCTCCTGCCTTTTATGCTCTCTGCGCCATGTCCATTCAATGCACCATTCCTCTTTTTTTTATTTTAGCTGCTGCACACTGCCTCCTTCTACACGCATGAATCACTCTCAATGGCAGCAGCACATCTCTTCTTTGTTTTGCATTCTTATAGTTTTTTTGCACCTTGTGCATGCCATATGCACAATCCTTCTGCATGCTCTCCACTGTGCCATTGTTCTCTGCATCAGGATATTCACTACCACTCCACATTGCCATGGCTTCACTCCCTCGAGCATCAACACTCTCTCTCTATTCTATATGTTCTCCTAATGTCGAGTCCTCCTCTTGATCATCATCGCAATTCCTCAGCTTCTCTGGCGGTTTTACCCATGCATTCATCATCACTGGGTGTTATGTTGAGATTCCTTAGCCTGTCTAGCAGTCGAGACTCTTCGTCTTCTCTATCATAGTTGAGCTCATCCTCTCTGTTGCAGTTACAGGCTTCAACGCTCTTCCATCTGTCAATTGCCTCTATGAACAGTCTTTGTTCCACTGGAAGATGCCTTGAGACTCTTCATCTCCTCTAGAAATCACACTGAGTCCTCTTTGATTTTTCCATGCAGAAACAATCAGTGGTTTATGGCAGTTACACTATGAACCTCTTAAGCCTTATGCCTTTGGCACCTTTCACCTTTCCTTTCACATGTGGCCTCAGGCAGTGACCACACGCCTATTTAGAAGGAACTTTCGCGATTCTCATTTCGACAATTTCTATTGTGAGGCATCTCGACTCTCCAAGTCGCAATCTTCGAAGTGGAGATTAGCTTCATGCTAGCTCCTCCCTTGAGATTTCGTTGATGTGACCGTAGGTTAACACCAGGGGCCAATTCTGAACATGCATTTCGCATTTTGCGTTTCGGGGATTCTTTCATGAGTGTCCTTGACACCTCCAACTCCCGGTATCTGAAACCTACACCAAAAGGTGTTTTTCGCATTTCAACATTCCGGCATTTCAGCATTCCTGTGGTGAAGTGTTTCGACACTCCAACTTCTAGTATTCAAAACCTGCACCAAAAGGTGGTTTTTGCATTTCGTCATTCCGACATTTCAACATTCCTGTGGTGAAGTGTTTCGACACTTCCAACTCCTGGTATCCGAAACTTGCACCAAAAGGTGTTTTTCACATTTTGGCATTCTGACATTTTGACATTCCTGTGGTGAAGTGTTTCGACACTTCCAACTCCTAGTATCCGAAACTTGCACCAAAAGGTATTTTTTGCATTTCAGAACTTTGGGACTCCTGTGATGAAGAGTCTCGACTCTTGAGTCCTCCAACTCCCGGTATTCGAAAATCCAAAATGGATTCAGATCAACGTATTTCAACGTTTCATATTTCAAAACTTCAAGACTCCTGTGATGAAGAGTCTCGACTCTTGACTCCTCCAACTCCTAGTATCCGAAAATCCAAAATGGAGTCTTTGTTGATATGCTTGTTTCGGGATTTCGACGCTTTTCATTTCACAACTTCGAGACTCTTGTCGTGAGTGTTCTTGACACTTCCAATTCCCGATATCCAAAACTCCGAAATGGAGTTTACACTTCTGATCTTTCCATTCCATCATCACTGCTGATCTTCCTTGCCTATATGTTTGCCATCAAATGAACAAGCACACTCTTGCACTCTGCGTGCACCTCTGCACTATCTCTTCTGGTCTTCACGAGATTTCTCTACTACATATCCCCAAAATACTTCCAGTGCCTGCCTAGCACATTATACCTATACTCAAACCATCATCGTTGTTGTACTTGCCATCAATGACAAGCATACGCTACATGTAAAACATGCCAACAGAGTCCTCAGATGAATGATATTTTGAGATGTTAAGTTTTCAGAAAGTGAATTTTTTCATGAAGGGTTATGTTTGGGATGAAACCTATTCATAAGAAAAAGAGTGTGAACAACCATTGTTTGTTTTGACGAGGATTCCTGAAAGGAATATTTAGGTCCTTGAGACCTCTTGATGCAGGAGCATCGACTACTCAACAAGCGAGCCAGCGTGGAGCGGAAGACAGCTGGACAGCGCCAGCACAATTTTTGAAACACCTTGATATTTGTTGCGCCAAACATTAATGTGTGAAATTAATGAAGCGCACTTGTACATTGTAATGGACCTTGAGCAGATAACTCTCGTCCTTAGGTAGATGAGGCATTTAATAGATTTAATGTAAAGTAGATAGAACATTTAATTGGAGATTTGATAGCTTTAGAGCTTGAGAGGGAAACGGGATATAGACACCCTCCTTTGTACATTGTATTATGAGGAAGCAGAAAAGAAGAGTGCAAAGAAGTGTATGAAGAACTTACATGTATAGATATTGAATTAATAGAAGAAAGTTTTGATTCAATTCCATGGTTGTGTTATTCTCTATGTATTGTTGATATTATGCTCATGAATGTTTGCTTCTTGTCATACATTTTCTTTTATACGATGTGTATGTGATTTCATGGTTGAAGTGAAGTCTGTGAGAACAAGGAGTTAGTTTCAATTGTTTCTCTATCTTGAACCAGAGAATTCCTACAAGGAGTGCAGTTGAATTGTCTGCAAGGAGTGTGTGACTGCAGGGTTCAAGTAGAGAGAACTTTTGTTCTAAGTTCTCAGAAGTGCATATTTGGGACCAGAGCCATGCAAGGCGTGCGTAGGCTAGACAAAGACTCAGAGTTGCGATTCTGAGGAAAGAAATTGAAGTATTTCTACTGCAGGAGTGCGCAGGATTGAAGACTTCAACACTTAGCGTGTTTGAAGATTTGCCGCAAGGAGTGCATGCAAGAGCTTCTTTATGAGGGAATCGAAGTCGTGAAGCTCAGGAGGGATAGGCCTTCAAGGTTTTTGAAGGGTAGTGAAGAGAATTTGCATGAGCAGGTTGAACCGAAGAGTCATAAGTTCGACGAACAAGTCTCGTGGAGAGACATTTCTTGTTCATGGATTGCACAGGAGAAGAGCGGACGGACAATATTCTTTGTGGGAATCCGTGAGTTTTCGTGGATCGTTGGATCTCTCGGGATCAAAGGACGTTACAGTGCAGGTGCGGAGAAAGGTTCGAAGATTGGAAGAACAGGAGCCATCGGTCGGGATTACGAGGGACGTAGGTTCTACTCGTAGATCGGTTATTGGGCCATCGGGAGAAAAGAGTGGAAGATTAGGCAGCGGGAGTCGCGATACAATGAGACGCGAAGTCCCAATGATTGCATGGATAGTGTGGGCCATAGCAGGGTGACATGGCAGGTGACGCGGGATATCGGTGTTTCGGCTTCTTGAAACATCGGAACTCGGAAGTTGGAGGACCGAGTGCTGGGATTCGCGAGCGGCGAAGTCGCGATAGTGCGAGGCTTCGATAAAGTGGAAGTCCCGAGGAAGCGGGAGAAGATCGGAACATTGGATCTCGGGGATCCGAGGGTTTAGTGCTCGACTGTTGGACTCGCGAAACTGCGAAGTCCCAATCCTCCGAAGGAAGAAGTGAGGGTCACGTAAGGTAGAACCTGTGGGGTACAGACTTCCCGATAGGGAAGTTGAAGAGTCGTTGAGTTCTTCGGGCCGAGGGGAAGAGAGAAGGTCCTGGTTAGAGCGATCATGCTCTGAGGAGTGTGGGAAGCATCACCTCTACTCATTAGAAGAAAGGCGCTACACATTGAGTATGGTTAAGTGCCTCTTTGGTTATGTTGAACAATGGGTGTTGTGGAAAAGAGATTGTAAAAATGATAGAAATTAACCCCATAGGTAGGTTTAACTACATGTTAAACACTCACATGCCCCTTAAGTATTGATTTATAACCAATACTATTTTGACACGGTCCACAATATAGTGGATATACATTGAAAGGAAGCACCCATGGGGTATTCATGTCCAACTTATGGGCTTATTCTATTCAAATAAAAATTTGAGTATTGCATGCTTGTCTCTCTAATGGAGCCAATAGACAAAAAGAAAAAGTTTGATATACCATCAGTCTTTAGAATTTGGAATGATACTATACCTTGCACAAAACACACCTAGATAAAAAAAAATCCAAAATAAGCTATCTAATAAGCCATTCGACATTTAGAATTCAGGGAAATCTTTGTTACTTGCATGTTTGGATTCTCCTTTTGGAAATATCTGATCAATGTAGTTCTAGTAACCCTCAAACTCCTTTTATTTATCTACCTGGAATAACTCTACAAAATAAAGTTATGATTAGTTCTATCTTAGAAATAGATAAAAATGTAACTTAGAGGATATCTAAATGGACACTAGTTAGGTGTAGTTGTCCTTTGATAAATTGGGACTACATAGAGATAATAATAGCTTCCGTGTAAATTCCTAGATTAGTTGGTATTGAGAAACTAGACATGCTATGTCTATCTGAAAAGTTTAGTAGGTGGGCCATTTAATTTCCCCAAAACAAGAAATTGCAATGGAAAGTTGTGATGGTCACAAGACAATGATACTAGTTGTTAATGCCATGGTTTCAAACAAGTTATAATACTAACCTCAAACAAAAGGGGTTACTACTGTTAGCACAACTTTTAGTTTCAGGGTTGATTTTTTGTTTTTTGTTAAGAATGGTACTAGTTGTCAAGACCATGATTTAAACCAAGTTGTAATTTTAACCATGAAAAAAAAGGTGTGATGTTGTGAGAACCACTTTTTGTTTTAGGGGTTGATTTTAAGGTTTTTGTTTGCAACTTTACAAATGATGATTACAAAATTTATAATTTTAGCTCTGAATTTTTTTTTCTACCGGTAGCACAATTTTTTGAAACAGTGGGTAAAATTAGTCACTGAATGTGACCTATGAAGAGATCAGAAACATGGATATATCTCATTAATTTGGTAACTTTGTTTTGATCAAACATAAATTATTTGAAAATTGATTTAGAAATCTAAAATAGAAAATTATTTTCCAAAATATGCACTCAAATTCACAAAGAAAAAACCTATTGTCAAAAAAAAATATGGGTCCTAGGTGGCCTTTTTATTTTCACTAAGGTTTTATATTCCAATCTAAACTACAATTATATTTTGTAATAGAAAATTAATAAATCTCATAACTATATAAAATAACAAGAAACAATGCAATGTAATCAAGACTCTATGCCTTCACCTATATGTTATTTTTCTTTTCTTTTTTTTTTTTAAATTAAATGGTATGAAATACAAATGTAAATGAACCTATAATCATGAAAATTCACTAAAAGGAAAAGCCAAAATTTCTTTGCAAAGGAAAATAGAGAGACAAAACCCAAAAAAAAAACTTGAAGGAAAGGTACTAAAACCCACTTGGGGTTTGTTCCTAAATCCCTTCGGTTTGAGAGGGATTTTAAGACAAAAAATTAATCAAAAGAGAAATGGGAATATACAAGCACAAAAAAACAACCAAAACAACCAAAACAACCTAACAAAGCACTAGAAACTGAAAAAATTCAAAAATTTAGCAAGTGCATAAAGGTACTTGGAAAAGTGTGTTGACTAGTGTAGATGTTGAGGGGGGGTTCATGCATTTACCAACACATCAATTGAGCATAATAAGTTCATTGAATAATTATATTTTTCCCCTAGTTTAGTGTGTTGGAACCCGAGGTTGAACCTGCACCTATAGCCTTGTCTTTGTGGTACTCGTGAGTGATTTTCTAGCCATGTAACCTACAAAATGAACAAAAAGTTATAGGAGGTTAGAAACCATCAAAATACTTAGAAAAAAAAATGGGAAAAATAACCATCTACCACACACTCACAACTAGGGATATTTACATTGACTTATATCCCCAATGGAGTCATAATTTTGTTGGTGCAAATCTACAGCAAGGGTGAACAAATCTTCAAATTTCGTGGTTTCTACAAAGATACAAAAAAATGGGGTTATAAAACCAAAACCATAGCTTTCCCTAAAATAAAATCATCTTAATATCTATGTTATTGAGTGACAAGAAAATACATGCAACAAAAAATACATAGAATAAATTAAATCTTTATTACCCAATGAAAAGAATCTTTACATGTACAATGGTGGAGAAAACCATGAAGAATTGGATCCTCTTGTGGCCTCTCCTTGGAAGGGTTCGTTGCTTAGATAAATGTGTGGCCTTAGCTTCTCTCTTTTGTCATTGAAAGTGATGGTGAATGTAGCCAAAATATCTCAACAAGAACTATGTGTGTCTTGGAGTTTTGGTGAAATTTTGGCAACACTTTAATGTTACTTTCAATGAGGGATATGGAAAATGGAGGAAGCCTCTTGAATTTAGAAGAAAAATAGTGGTTATATTTGATAGGGTTAAGATAATAAAATGTAATTATTTGATCAAATGAATTTTAACCATTACTTTTAAGGTTTTTTATTTTATTTTTATTTATTTTACTTTTTGGGATAATTTCAAGAGGAAAAATTCATAAAAGTGTTTTATGACTTTATTAAATGAAAATAACTTTAGGAAAAGTGGTTCTCTGAGTTATTTTAGTAGAAAATGATGGAAAAGAGGATCTAAACATGGGATACTGATACTATGCATGGTGTATTTCAGTAAACCTAGAATTTTGGTCTGAGTGATCAACTTTTGGGTGATAACAAATAATATAATAATAAAAGAAGACAACCATAACTAAATATTAATGGGGAACTTGTTGGGCCCTTCGTTTTTGAGAAAGAATTGCTCAAGTTTTGAATAAGCATGAGTCACACAAACTTCATCAGAGGCTGGAAGGAAGAATAACAAAAAGAAGTTGCAGAAGCTAGCACAACACCAACTAAGCAACAAACAATTGCAACAGAACAAGAAAGCGAGCAAACTTAACAGGGAGACATAACCCAACTATATATAGGAATGAATATAATTGTAAATGGTTGGTTGATTAGTTTGGGTTGATTCATGTCTATCAGAGTCACCCAAATCTTTGTGATTAGTTGCTGATACTTGTTGTAAGTCGAGAAGAGGAGATTCTGTAATGAACAAGACCTATCAATTGGGGAAATGGAACTATGTGGTCGAGGCCTAGAGCCAAGAGTCGGTATTGAACATTTCTATGTAATTATGAGTCTGTAATGAAAGAAAAATCTCAGAGATAATATGATGAATGAGAACCAAAATTTCAAAATATGATGTGTCTTTGTATGTTTACTTATGCATTACATTGTGCCTTTATGGTTTATGGTTTTTGTTTAATGGTTCTATGTTTAAAGCGTTGTTCATAACGTAAGTAGAGTCAATTCTTGTAGTTAGATTTTTCAGATCTGATGTTTCTCTTGCGCAAGAACATGAATGAGTTATGGATGATCTATGGATTCTCTTTAGTATTTTCCCTACTCTTCCCTATATTTTTGTATCAACACTGCTTCGAGTGAGACTTCTTCTCTTCAAAGGAGATGAAAATTCCATCACTCTAGACTACATGGTACCTTTTGTTGGTAGCCTAAGAAGAACCCTGGTCTGATCAAATTCGTGCCAACAAAATGGTTTCATTGCTAGGACCCATACAAAAAGGGAACCTGTAGGAAGAATGCTACTGCCGATCCATAGATTTGGCATAAAACAATGGTGGGAAAGAAACTATGATGCCTTCATATGGAAATAAGAGGAACTAAGAATAAAATCAGTGAGAACTAGTAGGGAAGAAATCTTTTACTCGAAAATATAAAGCGACCAGTACGAGATTTTCTCAGTTAAATTTCTGGAAGAATTTTTTCACTGGATCAAGAGACTCCAAGAAGATCCAAAGTTACAGGGACGGATCAAGAAGATCTGCCCGTGGGATACCAACAAGTTAGCATCACTCCATAGGCTGGATTGCCCAGTCACATGAGCTGTGGATTTTTGGGTTAGCACCACGATATAAGGATACATAATCGAATTTGCAGCTAGGAACCACCAGTCTTTCTCACAGATAGAGGAAATTTTCAATAAAGGCGTAAGGGGAATATTGTTAAGAGAGATACCCTTATGGATTAAGGCTTTATTGGTGGAGGAGGGGATGTTGATTATGTCCCCGACCGAGATGGCAACGTAAACACCCTCGCTTGGGGTAAGGCGAGATGAGGTGAAAGTCATGGCATGAGAAAGAGGAAGGGTTATTTGAAAAATTGGGGGGAAACAACAAGAAATAGATTCGAGAGATGAGCGAGCCTTGAAGAGAGCCACCATAGTTGAAAAATGGTGGCATGGTAAGATCAAGAAAGCCGCAAGATAGTCTGAAAAGATGAGGAAAGAAGAAGGAGGATCGGGAGAAATAGAGGAAAGACAGATGGAAGAATTGTAGAGGATTAAAAGATAGGAACCACTAGCCAGTCAAAGATTAAATGAGAGAGAAGTAAGGAGATCAAGAAGTCCCCAGGAGGCAGGATGAGAAGAAGGAAGCATGGATATAAGAGAGGAGGAATTCTGCATGAATCTTGGAGGAGAAAGAGAAGATTAGGCCTCGATGACAAGAGAAATCGGGAATCCGTCCAAAGAGATCATCCCAGTGAAAGCTAATGAGACCCCCCATATCAAAGAAAACCACCTCGAAGCCAGTGGTGCTAGCCCCAAATCACCCATACCCCAAGTTCCTTCTATATAAGCAGTAAGTTCGACACTACCTTCTCATGAAAGTTATGTTCCAGTACAATTAATTAACCAGTCACAACCAGGAAGTGTGAGTACAGGGAGGATATTGGGATCCCCTGTTAGATCAAAAGAAGGACCATTAGGGTTCATAATTATATGAACATCAGGATCAACAATGGCCAGCCATAGAGGAGGTTCGATTGCTAGATACCCAGAATTTTGGGGTAAGGGAGACGAAGATGTTGAACATCATTGGTTCTTGTGCGAAGAAATCTGGAGATCTAGAGGGACTCCGGATGCAAATAAGATGGTTGAGTTCCAAACTACCTTGAGAGGTCTCACTCTCAAGTGGTACATAAATACCATTGAACTAGGAGTGTCAGGGATGCAAGGTCAAGCTTTCACACTTGACCAAGTACGAACAAGGTTCATAGCATAATTCAAACTACTTTAGTCAAAACAACAGGCTCTGTTTGAGTTGCGTGAAATTCAGCAGAGGGAAAATGAATCAGCCTAGGAATATAGCCAGAAGTTTAAATATGCCATAGGAAGGTTGACACATCCAATCCATGAAGAACATTAAAGGGAATGGTACATTCAGGGGTTGTTGCCTCTAACTTGGATTCCGCTAATGCAACAGCGGATAGACACATTGATAGATTCCTTGGAACAATCAATGAAGACTGAATCCATGGTGGGATACCCTGGGAACCTGAGAGTTAACATACCCCTAGTAGATGCAAATTTAGCACAACTACAAATGAAAATATTAGCACTTACAGAAAATATTCAAGTGTTGACAATACCCAAACCAGGACGACCACAGGTTTGGTGCATTGGATGCTATATGGAAGGTCATTTGACAAATGAATGTCCATGAATAAGGGGGCTAGGACCTCCTCAGAGTTTGATTGTAACCCCACTAGGACCCATGGGAGGATTTGCACAAGTATCGACAAACTCACCATTCCATCATCCCACCCCATATCACGCTTTCCCAGGAGGCCAAGCAACACCAACAATGAAATATTGTGAGATTTGTCAAAACCTTGGGCATGGAATGAGACAGTGCACCATCATGCAAGGATATTCAACAGTACCAAACATAGTACACTATGAGGTTCGCGCATCCACCACACCTACTACCAATCAATGTAGAGCGTTGTACGCTCTTGCAGACATGATAGACCAAACAACATTCATGGTGAATGAAAATCCATAAGGACTAGGAAGAGGTCGAGGAGGTGGAGTTGGAGGAGAATTCAGAGGAGGGAGAACTGGGGGAAGAGGACTGAGCAGATGTTACAACTGTGATGAACAGGGTAACATGGCTAGAGATTTCCCTCATCCAAGATGACCATGGTGCTCTCATTGTAGATCCAACACACATGAAACCAAAGACTTCCCAAAGATTATCGCAAAGTGGGAGGATAGAGCACGACAAAGAGGAACTAATCTTATCAGTTTAGAGATCAAGAGGATTTCTAAGAGACAATTTCCAAAACTTAACATTGTCACTCAAGGAGGAGCGAAGACAGGAGTTGATGTTGATACTCTACCTCAAATTCAAAAAGAAACACCTAAAGAAGATAGGTACAACCCCCTAAAGAAAAAAATGTTCTTTGAAGATGCCATAGAAGTATTCAAAAATATTCCTAATCATGAAATGAAAAAGAACCCCCCTCAGTCGGTTGTATACCCTAAGGTGGCACAAGTCCCTGCTTCACCCCCTACACCTAGAAACCCTGTAGGCATACCAAGACAACCTGAGAAACCTCAAAATGCAGTTGATCTCTGGTTTCAATTATTCTCTGACATTCTGGGGAATGATCAACTGACAGAGAAGTTTTTAATTGTGATGTATACCTAGTCCTAGTGAATGACAAAACCTCAGAAGCAAGGATTCGGGTTAACTTTCTTGAGAAGAGTACTTAGAGAGTCCAACGAAGAAAAGTAAGAACTAGAAAGGAATTTTGACTGGTAGCCTTGTTAGACGACTTCAAAATTAAAGACGTCATGTTGGACCTAGGGTTAGATGTGAACATTCTACCCAAGAAGACCTAGGAAGCGTTAGGCAAACTGAGACAAACATATTCCCCAATTCAGTTAAGAATGGAAAACCAATATTGTATCTTTCCCATAGGAAGACTGGAGAACGTGGAAATCGATGTAGAAAGAGTAAAAACAATGGCTGACTTTGAAGTCATTGAGATCATGGGAGATAAGGACCCCTACCCTGCGCTACTTGGCATCGATTAGGCCTACGACAATTATGAAGTAATTGACTTAAATAAAGATACCATGACTTTTGAAGCTGAGGGAATCAAGGTAGTTCAACCTTTGGATCCATATGTAGGACCCACGTACACAGAACCAACAGACAATAATATGGAAGGAGAATACCTAGACTAGTTGTACACTATAATAGTTGGGACAAGAAATGATTATATAAAACCCACTGTGGATGGGTCAATAAGCTAGCAAAGTATACAGTCAACAGACGAAGATTTAGAACTAGCTTTTGATATTTGGCAACAAGGTTTGCATGAAATATTCTCAAGAATATGCACAACTATGAGAATGACCAGATGGGTTGGGATCGAATTCAGAGAACACCCAATATATGATGGCACCTCAAAGCTACACAACATTTTGCAGAATATGGAATAAACTATGGGAGAAGATTAAAGAATCTCGGTCCTAGATATATCTTTCCAGAACACGCCCGCCATATGGTGGGCTACTCATAAATCCACACTCAAAACTTGGGATGAGGTGAAGCAAGCCCTCAAGTACAGGTTTTGGAATAGGGTGCAGTTAGAATCAAAGATGAAGATGGATCTCCACATTTCACAACTATTTAGCGGAGAATTGGACCCTAGGATACACATTCAATAGTGCGTGGCACAGTGGAAGGCTGCAGAGATACCCTCTCACTTCTAGGTTCAGGTATTCCCCCATTCTCTAGGCCCAATCCCGAAAGCTTGGTTTATACATGAGGAAACCATACGATAGACCTACAATTGGAAAATATTGGCCACTCAATTTTACAAAGAAATCTCATTCACAAGTAAGTATCCCAAGCTTTAACTAGTCCTACAAAATATTAAATAACTTATTTTTACAACCAACAATGATAACAAATCAGACTTTGTAGTGTGTCCCAAGCATACACATGAACTTCAAAATGAACTCCACTTACCTTCGATTGAAAAGCCTATAGAATGATACCAGATTAGCAAAGCTTCAAAAATCCTAGACGAATTAGAAGAACTGAGAAACCTAGCAATCAAAGAGACCGAGGGAAATAGAGAGTTCCAAAACACCATACCTAGCCAGACCAATAGTTCCTACAATCACCCATTGAAATTGCAGAATATTAACATAGGGACCGAAGAGAAACCCAAAATAGATTTGGTAGGAGATTACTGGGATGAGCAAACTAGTCAAGAAATATAGAGTTTATTGAGGGAATGTGAAGATTTGTTCCAAAATACTTTTTTAGAATTAAAGGGAATCAAAGGAGTTATGGGAGAAATGAATATTGAGTTAAAACTAGGATCCAAGCCTGTCAGACATAGGCCATATCATCTTAACCCAAGAATAAAAGAGAAAGTCAAGAAGGAGATTGATAAGATGCTAGAAGAAGGTCTCATTTTTCCAATAGAAGAAGTTAAATGGGTCAGCCCGATAGTCATTCAAAGCAAGAAAGACACTAAGGATATTAGAGTCTGTGTGGACTACAAAAGCCTCAATTCAGCCTATGTGCATGACCCTTTCCCAACACCCTTTACCCATGAGGTTCTAGAACAGGTTGCGGGGAAGGAAGCATACTCATTTACAGAACGATTCTCAGGATACCATCAAGTTAGGATTGCTGAAGAGGACAAGACAAAAACCACCTTCATTACCGAATGGGGATCTTTTGCATACAATGTGATGCCATTTGGTTTAAACAACACCCCTATAGTTTTCTCTAGGATTGTGATAGTATCCTTTAGAGAGTTCATTCATAAGTTCATAGAATTTTATATGGATGATTGGATAACATATAGTCTGCTTAAGGATCATGTAGCACTGCTAAGGATAATTTTCGACAGATGCCGAGAGTTACAAATCTCATTAAACCTCAAGAAATGTATCTTTTGTGTGCCACATGGAAATTGTTTGGGCCACACAGTCTGCCAAGAAGGAGTATTGGTAGACTCAACTAAAGTTGTGGAAATTGTGAATATGAAACCACCTATGAGTATTAAACAATTGCACTCCACACTAGGACATACATACTACAATCGCAGGTTCATTCGAAGATATGGCAACATTACCGCACCTTTGGAAAACCTCCTGAAAAAGGCTGAAACGTTCCAATGGACTCTTGAATGTGACAAAGCATTTGAGACACTTAAGGAGAAACTCATTACAACACCGATTCTAATATTCCCATACTGGGAGAAGGAATTTCACGTCCATGTGGATGCTTCAAGAATTGCCTTAGGAGCTATCTTAATGCGACCTGGATATGGAGCTATGGATCACCCTATCTACATTGCGAGCCAGAAGCTGTCACAAGAAGAGCACAACTACATAATGACAGAACGGGAAGGCTTAGCAATGAACTACGCTTTACAAAAATTTAGACATTATCTTCTAGGGTCTCATTTCAAATTCTTTACTGATCATTCAACATTAAAATACCTAGTTAACAAACCTGTGTTGGAAGGAAGAATTTGCAGATGGCTACTGTTATTTGAGGAATTTTCCTTTGAAGTCATCATCAAGAAAGGATGATGCAATGTCGGACCTGACCATCTATCCAAGCTAGAGTCAGGAGAAAGTGGTGGAGCAATGGATGTCCAGCTCCCAGATGTAGACTTGTTTAGGATTGAGGCCATACCGGAATACCTAGAGGATATAATAATCTTTCTCAGTACAAGGGCATGTCCTAAAACATATTCCACAACCCATAAATGTCATATGGTCGTTAGAGCAACATATTATCAGCTGATCATCAGGAAATTGTATAAACTAGGACTAGAAAGCATCCTCAAATGATGTGCCCTAGATCATGAAAGGCAGGATATACTATGGGAATGCCATAGTGGAATTGCAGGAGGACATGTAGGAGGAAAGGAAACAACACATAAATTTTTACAGGAAGGACTATGGTGGGAAACACTTTTCAAAGATGAAAAAGCATACGCCAGATCATGTGATGTTTTTCAAAGAGTGGGCAAGCTGTCATGCCGAGATGAACTTCCATTACAACCCATTAGAGCACTGCAGGCATTTGATAAATGGGTAGTTGAATTCATTAGTCCAATCAAACCCATAGCTAAACATTCGAAGGCAAGATACATCATTACCGCAACCAACTACCTTACTCGTTGGGTAGAAGCAACAATGGTATAGGACTATTCGACAGATACTGCTACCAGATTCACTTTTGAAAATATCATTACCCACTTCGGATGTCCCAGGAGCCTAACCAGTGATCATGGTACTCATTTCATTATCAGTACCATAGCAATACTTACAGTAGAATTTATGATTCAACATCATAAGAGCAGTCCATACCACCCACAGGCCAACGGAACAGTAAAAGCCTTCAACAATATTCTAGAAATGGGACTAACAAAAGTTTGTTGTGCAAACCAAGAGGACTGGGATGATAGAGCTTCAATGGTACAATGAGCCTATAGGAAAACCATGAAGAAAATCCACAGATACACATCGTTCTAGCTTGTTTACGGAAAAGAATATGTGGTGCCCATAGAGTTCATCACTCCAACTCTATATATTGCACAAGCCACATGTATGACAGACGAAGAATCAGTGGTGCAGAGACTTGTGTAACTACAAGAACTTGAAGAAACCCAGTTTCTAGCAGACTTCCATTAGTTAGTTGAAAAGGGAAGACAAAAATCTTGGCATGATCGACACATTAAGAACAAAGTATTTACACAAGGGGAAAAGGTGTTACTCTATGACAGATGATACTAGAAGCATCTTGGCAAGATGTGTATGCACTAGTTGGGACCCTTCATAGTTGCAGAGATCCGACCATCAGGAGCAGTCTGACTTGCGCAACTGGATGGCGTGCTATGACCAGGATGGGTGAATGGCGCTTTCCTAAAGCCCTACCTATTTCAAAATTTAGAAGAAGGAAAATCACTCTAGTCTGACGGAGCTTGTACAATAGTTAGATTTGAGTTTCATTTCCTTTTTGAAGTTTTGTAAATTCAGCTAATAATGTCCATGTGCACAGTGTTGTTCCATAACACATAGTTCAATTGTTTTTTCTAAGTGTTGGTTGATACAGAGCTGACGACTCTGTAGCACAGAACCAGAAGCATGAGGAAGTCCATAAAAGACAGTCATTAAAGATGATGGGGACAACCTTTGTGGTCGGAGAAGCCATGAATCCCAATCCAATCTGCATTAAAGGCCATGCAAACCCAATCCAATCACACCCTTTATTTCCATTCTGGTACCCCGACTGTTGCCCGTTAAGACATAAATCTGCATTATGCCAATATTTCATCGAAGTCTATGCCAGGATACCCACTCGGCAAATAGAATGGTCTCAATTTGGTCACATCCCTATTCCACACAAATGAGTAAATACCAAGATTGCCCAATTGGATTTACCTTGATTAAACCATCTCGTCAGATGACTCACACCCTGTTACGTCTATACAGTCATGATGAGGAGAAGTTATTGATAAACCTTACCTGTTAAGCCAGACATAAGAATATCAGAACTCAGCCGAGAAAGTATTGTTTCTAAAACGAGCATAGCCTTTTTTGAACTTAGCCGTGTAAACCAGTTAGAACCATTGCCAAAGCTATAAACGTATCCCTAGTTCTTAACAGCCATAAAAGAGCTAATGCCGAGAGCTGCACAAAGTCAGAGCACCATGACTAAAGAATCAGTACCGGATGAGATTTGCGACCCCTGGGTCGAGATTATAGGTGATCTCAAAGGGAAGATAGAGCATGTCAAGCTACTCGACCTTGACCTCACGGATTCAGCCTTGTTTCTACAGATGCACCCAGACATATTTTGGGAGTTAGATCTGGATGGAACCAAAGATATGCACTTTATACTGAAAAAGGAGTTCATCAACATATTTAACTCCACCATCATGAACTTGAGAGACTTACTAGTCTTTGGCACCATAGGAGAAATCGCGCGCCGCACGAAAATTCTGATAAGCAGAGTGCATGACAGAAATCTATGGTTGGATAAGTGGTATCCAATCCATGCACAATATATCTAGCACCTTACTGGACTATCCTCCAAAGGAGAGAATGTGTCAAAGGGATTTTAGGGACCC
>ML781251.1:1114491-1125385 GCA_009831015.1 Picea engelmannii | reverse complement strand
TTGTGGTTGGCACCAAACCATTGGTGAAGAGGCCCAGAATGGGGGTCTCTCCAAACAAACCCCTGAACCCACAACCCATTTCATATGCTGATCCCTAGACCCATGCCATGACCAAAGCCACCACTATCATTGACATTAAAGATGACCTGGACCCTGAAACAATTCTGGCTACACTCATCATTGAGTGACCCCCACCACTCCAATTACCAAACCTCCTCACCACCATTCCACATCATACCACGGACTCAGAGCCGATGTAGCTCAACCACCCAGAGACAGAGGAACGAAAAACCCCCACAGACAACTAGAGAATCCCCCAAGCCCAATTCATAAATTCATTACCCTGGACCTAAACCATCAGAGCAA
The DNA here is from genome assembly GCA_009831015.1 of Picea engelmannii. Lineage (NCBI taxonomy): Eukaryota > Viridiplantae > Streptophyta > Pinopsida > Pinales > Pinaceae > Picea > Picea engelmannii. Next base: position 1,125,019 of record ML781251.1, on the reverse strand, counting down.
CACATGATGATGGATGTCCCGAATTCAAACACCCATGAACAACAACCTGAGTCTTCAGCAAAAGAAGAAGCCACACAAAGCAGGGAAGAGATGGAACCTGACCATAACCCGTAAATCACCTCACCACCCAAGGGTGAGGATGTCCCAGAAATCATGATGCATGACACAGAAGCATCGAACGATATGGAGATACCAGATGCGCACAATGATCCAGAATCAACAACGGAGATAGATATGACCACCATGCAAGTGAAGATGGTGCAACTTCTCCAGAATCCCCAAAAATGTGCAAAATTGATGCATCTCTTCATAACCAGAACCGAGGTTTTGATGCTCTTACCCGCAGACCTAAGATTGAGGATTGCACCAACACCACCAACAAAGGATGAGGTAGAAACTTGCTCAGAACATTCAATAGGCAGTGGGCTCCCACTATAGTGGTGAGTACCCATTGATGCAGCTCCATCATTAATAGACCTGGTACAATGGCCAACATCACAGTTGTTCGAACTAATCAGAGCCTCCACATACCAACTAGAGAAAAGGCTCCAAGACATTGAGAGCTCATCCGAGCTCGCTAGGAAAGACCAGTTATATGAAAAAACATGTAGAATGGAGGAAAAACGTGATAGAATCCTAGCCCAATGCAAACTAGAAAAAGTGTAGGAAAAACTTGCAAAATCATGTCCAGAGATTCAGAAGGTTGCATCTCACCTACCCGAAGCCAGCAAAATAAGTGAACCAGAGAAATAACTCAAACTATTACAATAGGCATGGACACAACTCGCTACATGCACGGAGAAAATACAAGAAAAGCTGCAACAAGTCCAACAACAAGCATAACAACAACCTCAGTAGCTGCAAGACCAAATGCAGCGAATAATATTTGATGGCGCTGCACCCAGGCACCTACCTCAGCAGGTCCCGCACCTGACCTCCCGGTCTTAAGGATCGTTCTAATTTCCCTTTCCCAAGATGAATTATCTCTTTCGATTCTCACTGGAATCTCTGTTAAACCCCGATCCATAGGTCCTTCCTTTTCCATGCAAACTTTGGGTGTCGGGGTTTCTTAATTCTCGATGTCATGAGAACCATTGTTCTTGTGATCTCCCGATCACCGATCTTTTGATATGCTGATGCACCTCTTTCTCAGTGACTAACCCTCAGGAGTAAGTCTTGGCCCACACTACCACTACACATAAAACCACGACTCTATTTTCGGGGTCTCACGACCCAAGCACCCGCCCTCCTATCCTTTGGACCCCCGAAATGCCGATATGCGAAATGTCGATTGGAAATTTCCTGGCCTTCTCCTTCTTCATGATTTCGGGCTTTCAAATGCCAAAATGCATTGGACCTCTTGTCCTCGAAACCCCCAAAGTTTCGAATGCCGAAATGCCGATGGTGGCTTTCCTTTCAGGAATTTCTCTGAAACCTTAGATTTCTGCCATGCATCCCAACTAATGGATGGTCCAAATTCAATCTCGGGATTTCACGACTTATGATTCCCCAATGACACAATTTCTCTATCAACTCGAAACCCCGGTAGCCAAAATATCGATGGGTTCCCGATCTTCGCCACATGTCCCCAATGGATGGACGATCCAGATCAATTTCAGGATTTTCACAATGGATATTCTCGATCTCCTGTCCTCAAGACTTCCTATTTCATGATTTCCAAAGTCACAATATCCCGACACCTTTCGGGACTTTCACCTTCCTGTTCACGAAGTTTAACCCCCGTGCATCTCCTGTCAGATCCAGTGGCTGATGGGTAATTGGATCAAGATCTAACGGTCCAGATCCATCCTTCCTGTGCTTTCCTCCTGCTGCTCCTTGGACGTAGGAATTTAAATGGTCCAGAATCTATCGGATCATCCTACGGTAGCTGTGCTCCCTTCTGAGCTTCTGCACTTTCTTCCCAGACTTGGAAGAATTTCAAGTGTCCAAAGACCTCAATCTTTATCTTCTCTTCTCTGCGAACTCTATGATTTTGAGTCCTCGCCTGTGCATATGAAACGATGTCCCTCCTGAGCTTTGGGAACTCTGAACCCTTCAAAGAGTTCTGCGGCTTCTGCGCTCCTTGCAGTTACGCTCTGTGCGCTAAAAAAACTACTCCTCCTAAGCTTCTCTTCTTGAATCCTCAAAGGATTCTGACATCTGCACTCCTGCAGAGTATTCACACACATGAGGTGCTATCCCTTCTGAGCTTACCCATGAACTTAGATCTCTAAGGAACTAAGTCCCTTTTCTTCTGCTACAGATGGAGAATTTGGATTCCCTCCTAGCTATCCTTCTGCTCAAGCAACCTATTGCTGAGTCTGCATGGTGTTCAACAACCCTGTGAAGATCCTCCTCCTTGGACTCTTCTTCAATTTGCAGAACTCAAAGAGTTCATTTCTCCTGTGCCTATCTGCACATCTACTCAATGCCCACCTAGCAGAGTATTTTCTCATAGAACATCCAACAGTTCTATCTTCTGTGTCGTCCTTTCACTTGCTCAATACCCACTTGGTAGAGCTCTCAGAATTCTTAGTAATTCTGGCTTCTGTTTGAACTCATAGTAGAGTTCCTCTATGCACTTCTTGCACTAGCTCAATGCCCACCTGGTAGAGCTTTACAGAACTCAAAGAGATTTTTTGTCTTCTATGCACTCCTTGCACCAGCTCAATGCCCACATGGCATAGTTTTACAGAACTCCTCAAAGATTTTGTCTACGACTGAGTTCTCTATACAAAGCCTTGCCTCCTAAGGTATTCAACAACCTCACAGGTTTTCCTTGAGTTGATTTCAACTTTTGTGCCCACCTGGCACGCCTCTATCTGGCTCCACAGAGTTCAGAAATGCACCCTCTATGCACATCTATCAGAACCCGCAGCATTATGTCACACCCTCCTGGTGTGAAGCCTCAAAGACCTCTCAAGCTTGAAGCCAAAACAACTCAAGGTGTTCCTGAGCACGGCCTGTAACAAGGTCTCATCTCCTTCTCTCTTCTACTCTCTCCTCACTCTATCATTCTACTAACTATCTCCAAAATGAGATCGAAATTGATCTTTTACATGAGGGGGCTCTTCGAGCTCTTCCCTCCAATCTACCTACCCTATTCAATTACATTGAATGGGTTGTATAGTCCACAGATCGAATCTAGATCTCAACCTTTACAAACATTTAAAGGCCTACCTACTCTAATGCCTACACAAAGGCACATCTCCATTGCTCAATATCCTACAACATTAATTACATTCAAATTCAAAATTGAAGATGAGGGTTGCGCCTCTCTTCAGCCTTGAATGCACACGCTGACATGGTCGGCTGGCTAGCTGGCTAACCTGACATGGAGAGATGCTCCTGCATCATACTCCTCAGCTGCAAAATTCATGAGCTCCTGCTCATGAGCTTCCTCTCTCATCTTTGGAAACCCTCCTGGATCCCAAACAATTTTTTGGAGTTGTTCATCTTCTCCATCTCCCTACTGCTGCTACTTCTTCGCTGATGTTGTTTTTGTTGCTTCTTTTCTGCTTAGCTGCTCCTCACTGGTAGTCCTTGATGACATGATCATCAGCTCTCGGATCTCCTTGATCACTTTGTCTAGCTTCTCCCATGGTTGGCTCTCCCCATGCAGTCTCCTTAGCTGCAAAAGTTTTCTGCAAATGGGTAGATCACCATGATCTCCCATGCCTTCTCCCTTTACTACCTCCAACTTTTCCTGTTGGATGTGCACACCCTGCACTATCACCCTTCTCTCTAGGGATTCGATCTGTTCACACAGATCAACAAAGCTAATGTTGTCTGCCTCTTCCTCTTCTTCCACTTCCGCAAGCTCCCATGTTGTAGTCCTTTCAGGTTCCCTGCTGAAAGTATTGAGCCATTCCTTGGAATGCTCATCTTCTTCTTCTATTTCTTGGGTAGTTTCCAAAGTCTGCAACAATCATTCTTTGGCAGTCTTAGCTAGTTGTCCTTCTTCTGCTATCACTGCTTCATCTGCAACACAGGATTTTTCCCCCTCTGGGCTAAGTGGTAGGGATATTTCAATTCCCCCAATCATCAGAATATTTCTCTGATATTCCTCCTCTGTCAGCTGCATCTTCTGATCCAACCCCATCTCTGAGCTCATCTACTCTGTCATCTCCTCGGGATAATATAAACTCACCTTCTCATCCCTGCCCACCTGGAAATATGGGATTTTCCTTCCAGCATATCTATGACCTTCAATAGTCATATCGTTGTCTTTGTCTGCTCTCCTGGAAAACCTGTTGCTCACTTGCAAGCCATAATTTATAGAGTCTCCAACACTCTGTCTCCTTTTGTCTTCTCCCTCTGCTTGAAATATACAAACAAAGTTCTTGCTCTGATACCATACTTGATGGCGCCGCACCTAGGCACCTACCTCAGTAGGTCCTGCGCCTGACCTCCTGGTCTTAAGGATCATTCTAATTTCTCTTTTCTGAGTTGAATTAGCTCTTTCAATTCTCACTGGAATCTTTGTTAAACCCTGATCCACAGGTCCTTCCTTTTCCATGCAAACTTTGGGTGTCGAGGTTTCTTAATTCTCGATGTCACGAGAACCACTGTTCTCGTGATCTCCCAATCACTGATCTTCCGATATGCCGATGCACCTCTTTCTCAGTGACTAACCCTCAGGACTAAGTCTTGGCCCACATGACCACTACACATAAAACCACGGCTCTATTTTTGGGGTCTCGTGATCCAAGCACCCGACCTCCTATCCTTTGGACCCTCAAAATGCCGATATGAGAAATGTCGATTAGAAATTTCCCGACCTTCTCCTTTTTCACAATTTCGGCCTTTCAAATGCCAAAATGCATTGGACCTCTTGTCCTCGGAACCCCTAAAGTTACGAATGCCAAAATGCCGATGGTGGCTTTCCTTTCGGGAATTTCCCTGAAAGCTTAGATTTCTGCCACGTGTCCCAACCGATGGATGGTCTAGATTCAATCTCGGGATTTTGCGACTTGCGATTCCCCGATGAGACAATTTCTCTGTCAACTCAAAACCTTGGTAGCTGAAATACTAACGGGTTCTCGATCTCCGCCATGTGTCCCTAATGGATGGACGATCCAAATCGATTTCAGGATTTTCACAATGGAGATTCCCGATCTCCTTTCCTTGAGACTTCCTATTTCTCGATTGTCGAAGTCCCGATATCCCGACACCTTTTGGGACTTTCACCCTCCTATTCACGAAGTTTAACCCCCATGCATCTCCTGTTAGATCTAGTGGCTGATGGGTAATTGGATCAAGATCCGATGGTCCAGATCCATCCTTCCTGTGCTTTCCTCCTGTTGCTCCCTGGACGTAGGAATTTCAACGGTCCAGAATCTATCAGCTCATCTGACGACAACTGTGCTCCCTTTTGAGCTTCTGTTCCTTCTTCCCAGACTTGGAAGAATTTCAAGTGTCCAAAGACCTCAACCTTTATCTTATCTTCTCTGTGAACTCTATGATTTTGAGTCCTCACCTGTGTGTATGAAATGTTGTCCCTCCTGAGCTTTGGGAACTCTGAACCCTTCAAATATTTCTGTGCTCCTTGCAGTTACACTCTGTGCACTGAAAGCACTACTCCTCCCAAGCTTCTCTTCTCAAATCCTCAAAGGATTCTGACGTCTACACTCCTGCAAAGTCTTCGCACACACGAGGTTCTATCCCTTCTGAGCTTACTCACAAACTTAGATCTCTAAGTAACTAAGTCCCTTTTCTTCTCCTGCAGATGGAGAATTTGGATGCCCTCCTGGCTATCCTTCTACTCAAGCAACCTATTGCTGAGTCTGCAGGGTGTTCAACAACCCTGTGAAGATCCTCCTCCTTGGACTCTTATTCAATTTGCAGAACTCAAAGAGTTCATTTCTCCTGTGCCTATATGCACATCTACTTAATGCCCACCCGGTAGAGTATTTTCTCACAGAACATCCAACAGTTTTGTCTTCTGTGTCCTCCTTTCACCTGCTCAATACCCACTTGGGAGAGCTCTCAGAATTCTTAGCAATTCTGGCTTTTGTCTGAACTCACAATAGAGTTCCTTTGTGCACTTCTTTCACTAGCTCAATGCCCACCTAGCAGAGCTTTACAGAACTCAAAGAGAGTTTATGTCTTCTGTGCACTCCTTGCACTATCTCAATGCCCACTTGGTAGAGTTTTATAGAACTACTCAAAGATTCTTTCTGCGACTGAGTTCTCTATACACAGCCTTGCCTCCTGAGGTATTCAACAACCTCATAGGTCTTCCTCAAGTTGATTTCAACTTCTGTGCCCACCTTGCAGGCCTCTGTCTGGCTCCGCAGAGTTCAGAAATGAATCCTCTGTGCACGGCTATTAGAACCCACAACGTTCTATCACACCCTCCTGGTGTGAAGCCTCAAGGACCTCTCAATATTGAAGCCAAAACAACTCAAGGTGTTCCTGAGCACGACCTATAACAAGGTCTCGGCTCCTTCTCTCTTCTGCTCTCTCCTCGCTCTATCATTCTACTAACTATCTCCAAAATGAGATCAAAATTGATCTTTTACATGAGGGGGCTCTTCAAGCTCTTCCCTCCAATATACCTACCCTATTCAATTACATTAAATGGTTTGTTTAGTCCATAGATCGGATCTAGATCTCAGCCTTTACAAACATTTAAAGGCCTACCTACTATAATGCTCGCACAAAGGCACGGCTCCATGGCTCAACAACCTACAACATTAATTGCATTCAAATTCAAAATTGAATATGAGGGTTGTGCCTCTCTTCAGCCTTGAATGCACGCGTTGAAATGGCTGGCTGGCTGACTTGACATGGAGAGATTCTTCTGCATCAATATTGCAGGGAAACAATGCCCGAGCGGCACTACATAAGCGGGCACCGGATTGCACTAGAATCTTCAAGGAAGTCAACAATTGGATGGGCATCATCGCTCAATGGAATCAAGTCCTAGAGGAAGTGTGCAAAAATATCTAGGTGATGAATGAGGAAGTTTCTATCACAATGGACCCCATAGAGTAGCAACAAAAGTTTGACTAGACCCAGTAGGCTGAAAACAAACTAAATTCACTCTACAAAGCACAGTCCATAGCTAAGAAAGAGCTGCATGATTTTTGACTGATAATTCAAACTGCCTATATGAAAATGCACCAGGTCAACGCAATAGTCAACTCCGAATGGAACTCGTTGGTTGCAGCCAAGCCAAAGGAGTACAAAAAAGAGAAGACCCAACAGTTCCTAGCAGAAGCATCACTCCTTTCCCGAAAATGGCAGGACAAAATTGAAAGTTTTCACGGAGTAAAGCAGAGAACATTAGAGATGGTTCCAGAATTGGGCCCTTCATTTGAGAAGGTAAAGGAAGAAAAGGAACAAACAAAACATCTCAAAGAAGAGGAAAATCCAGATAAGGGAAAGAAACAGTTTCTCCTAGAGAATGTGAAGGAACCAAGTGCTTGATTTGAGGATGAGTCAAGGATTGTGGTCAGAGCCTATTGTGGTCATCAAAGGTTGGAAGGAAGAATAACATAAAGCATTTGCAAAAGCTAGCGCAACACTAGCTAAGCATCAAACAGTTGCAACAGAACAAGAAAGTGAGAAATCCAAACAGGGAGACATAACCCAACTATATATAGGACTGAATATAATTGTAAATGGTTGGTTGATTAGTTTGGGTTGATTCATGTCTATCAGAGTCACCCAAAGTTTTGGGATTAGTTGTTGCTACTTGTTGTAAGTCGAGAAGAGGAAAGTCTATAATGAACGAGACCTATTAGTTGGGGAATTGGAACTCTGTGGTTGAGGCCTAGAGCCAAGAGTCAGTACTGAACATTTCTATGTAATTCTGAGTCTGTAATGCAAGAAATTTCTCAAAGATAATATGATGAAGGAGAACCAAATTTTCAAAATATGATGTGTCTTTGTATGTTTACTTATGCATTACATTATTCCTTTATGGTTTATGAGTTCTGTTTAATGGTTCTATGTTTAAATCGTTGTTCATAACGTAAGTAGGTTCAATTCTTGTGGTTAGATGTTTCAGATGTGATGTTTCTCTTGCGCAAGAACAAGAATGAGTTATGGACGATCTATGGATTCTATTTAGCATTTTCCCTACCCTTCCCTATCTTTTTATCTTAGCAGTGCTTTGGGTGAGACGTCTTATCTTCAGAGGAGATGAAAATGCTAGCGCTCTAGACTACTCGCTACCTTTTGTTGGTAGCCTGAGAAGAACCCTGGTCTGATCAAATTCACGCCAATAGAACTATATACAATACATAACTATGCTCAATAGGTCTGCTTCATTGACACTCTATAATATTTTATGAATCTAAAAGTGACACTAAATGAATTTTTCTAAATGTAAACTAAAGAGTGGTAAAAATATTTGAACATCGTGAATTTTGAGTTAGATACATAAGGATGAACATTAATGTTCAACACCACTCACAAATAATATGAAGTTCATGAATTACTAATTATCATAGTAGAATTTTATTCTTTTATTAAAAGTTCCCAAGACTTACATTAACTCTCTATTTTCAAATAATTAAATTTAATAAATGATTTAACATGGCACCATCAAGTTACAAACCATAGACTTTACTAAACATTTTATTACATAATTCCTGTAATTATAGATAAATATGGTTTTAAAGTGTAAATTACATCTATCCCAGGTGGTTAAGAGGGGTTTTATCCCACCCAAGTTCAATTCTTGGAAGTGATATGTTGAGTTCTTAACAAGTATATTGTTGTAATGACTTTGAGACTTTGTTGATATAACCTTTTGTCTGAATGATTTTCCCTCAATATATTACCTAGAAATTAAAAGAGAGAGAAAGAAATAGAAGGTTGTATACATTTTAGAATTCCTTAGTGTTATAATATTGAATTTGTTTAGATTTAAAGGATAGTTCAAATTGTTATGTTAAACTTGACTTGGTAAAGAGTCAAAATTGTTGGGTCAACAGTGGTGGTTTAAGGCACATGGTTTTGGTAGCCCGTGGTTTCATATACCATGGATTGCATGTAATAAATCCTTTAAAAGGTTGGTGATACTCCATTGTAATGTATCGAGCTGAGCGGTGAGATATCACTTGGTCAGGGCCAAGTTGGATGGCTTGGCTGGGTTTGGCCAAGGACAATAATGAATCTATTGTTGGTTGGTTTTTCCCATAAGGGTTTTCTAGGAGAAATCTTGTTTTATTTATATGTGCATGTTCTTGTGTTGAAGTTTTTTATCTCTCTCTATTTTTAATATGGTATCAGAGCCCAATAGGCCTAGACTTTAGCGAGAGTGTCTTGGGAATTTCTCTAATGTTGTATCTTTATGAAAACAATATATTGGAGCTTATATTTGTTGTCCAATGGAAGAAAAGTGTTGGTCGTGAGTTCATCATGGGAACTGGAGCAAGTGGATAGTATGCTAGTCATGGCCACACACATGATGGAATTAGTGTTCAGGGATCACAAAAATATCCCTCTGTAGATGTGACCGAAGTCTATATGGAAAGGTAGCAACATAGCAACATGAAAAATCCACACAAAGATCTCTAGTGGTTTCCTAGAAGGCTAGAAGGAGGAGAGATAAACATAGTAGTTGATTGTGGATTTTTATTTGGTGCCCATGCTAGTAGAAGGAAAATGAAGTACTGCTATCATTGTGTTCCTCAAAGGTTTTCAATCCTTCACCCTAGTTATCGATCAGTGGAAAGAGTAAATCCACAATCATATTTATTAATAGGAGGAGAAGTGTTGAGTGGATTAGAGTGCACAACCATGTTCGATGCTTCAATGTTTGTTGGTCATGTCGATCTAGGGTTTTGAATTCTAAAAAACACCCATATTAATCTATATGATATCATTGGAGACGGTATGCATCATGTATCCCTTTGTGAGGGTGAAAATATTGTTCAGTGTGAGTGGAACAATAGGAAGAGCCAGTGAGTGGTGATGTTGGTAGCAATCGAAGTCACAAGAAAAATACTAGTGTTGATTTGATAAGCCTGATTAGGTTGATCCATGCAGGCCCAAAGTGAGGATGAAAAGGCCAAGAAGAGCAAATATGTCATTCCCAACATGATCATCCAAGTAGTAAGATATCAGTGGCTAGATTGAGGGTTCAAGCCCTTATTGAAGGAACTAAATTTGTAGAGAATGGAGCCACAATGAGGAGACACTGAGAGATTGGGCACACCGAATACAAAGCCCTATTTGTATGAGAGATTGGGCACACTGAATATGAATCCCTAACTGTATTAGATATTGGGCATGTTGACTTTGAAATCCTGTTTGTGTGTGAGATTCGGAAATTAGATTGATTCTAAGCAAGCTGACTAGCCTGAGTTTCTACATGGTGAATCAAGTTGTCATTAAAGAAGATAAGGGGTGATTGATCCCATGGTCGAGATGATCCACAGTGGGAGCATGATAATGGTCCACAAGTTTGATGATTTTGGCACAATTTTGGCACTGGTGAAGTTGATCCAAGACATCAAGTCACATGACAAGAAATAATTCTTAATAATCTCTACATAAGCCATAAGAAAAA